>JAPDSC010163345.1:0-15594 GCA_026290005.1 Latrodectus geometricus
ACCCAGAGTACTGCCACAAGTATCTTGGCAACAGTTTGGGTGCTGCTCCTGAAGGGCAACTCTTTTTGAGCACACAATACTTTCCACTTTCTCTTCCAAGCTCATATATCCTAAGCTGTCCAATTCAGAATGTTTGCTATCTGTTTGAGATTTCTCAGCACTTATAGGAACTACAGGGGTGGCTTCAAGCCTAATACTAGAATTCTCAACGTAATGTTTACAAGTTCTTTCTTCTGTAGGTGTGATTGTTAATTCACAAGTATCCTTAGAGGAACCAGAGGCACAATCAGTTTGAGGTGTAGGAATTGCAACAGTAGTATGAGGTATACATAAGTTTTGAGGAAGACACTTCTTAGACAAATGAGATGAGTTGTAAGAGTCAACAGGAGTGCTGGAATTGCTTTCACTGGCAGTGGCTTTAATTACATCACTTTTGGAATGCTCCAGCTCTTCTAATGATCTGCAAATATAAAAAATTATAAAATTTATGAAAACTAAAAAATTGCCATAGAGTATTTAGCAATATTAATGGTTAAATTGTACTAATGTGAATGCAATTGAAATCAAATGAGAATTGCATGTTATTAAAATGGAAAGACAATCATGAACATTCTTTAAAAATACATATTGCAAACAACTTTCTATTATTTATGATCACCTATTTGTGATTCAAAAATGTAAATGATATTAAGAACAATTTTAAAATTTATAAATTCTAAAACAGATTTGACTGAAAAACACAGTTAAAAATATATATTAAATAGCTTTCATTATATTATGCACCAATTAGTTTTAAATATCACTGAGAATCAATATAACAGATATTAATTGTTCAAACATATGCTAATGTTTAAAATAAATTATTCAAGCTTTTGAATGTTTCAATTAATAATTTTGCAATACTTTAAGCTGATCAAATTTTTAATTTAAACATCTGAAAGAAAATTTTATTCAGATTAAAAAAAATTAGATTATGAAAACTATTCATTATTTCAAAAATAAAATGTAAAAATGAAGATAATTAGTTTGTTTCGATGAAACCATGTTATAAATATATTTAAATGTTATAAAAATAAAAATTTAAGTCATTAATAAATTACTTGTGAAACACTTTGTAGATACAGCCTTACACTATGTTTGCAGTTTATAAATCAGATGTAACATTTTTTTTTTTTCAACTTGTAAAACGAAATCAAGTATTTAGCTATGATGATGCATGTACACATACACATAGTATTTAATCATTGCAAAAGATGTTCCTACTTTATTTGAGTCCTTAGTTTGAATAAGGTCTCTCAGCCATAATGTAAAATGTCTAATTCCAGGAGATATGAAATTTTAAAGGCTACAAAAGCCTATTTAGTTTTAATAAAAGCAATAAATGAATAGCTGCACTTCAATATGAAAAGGTTATAATAATAAGTAATTGATTGTTCAAGGAGAGTGAAAAAATAAGTGAAATTAAAACTATAGCTGACATAAGTTGGAAACGAATTCTAAAATGTAATAATTATTCACTACAATTAAGTTTATTTTCATAAAAATGATATGGCTTAAAAAATTAAACAACCTTGAATCGCAACTTTCTTGGTCAACAACAAAATCATCATTTCTTTCATAATCTTGCTGGCAAATGTCGCTACATCTAATGAAATAACTCAGAACTTTTAAGAATTTCATGATAACATCTTTTCTTTTCCCTTTCACAACAGTTTTTGTTAGTTTAGGAGGAATACCCAGTGCTCCATACAAGTCACTACAAAATATAAAGTTAAATCAATAATCATGCTTTGTTTTTATAACTATGAAGATATTTTTAGCAAAAATAATAGTATAATACCATATTAATTTTTAAAATTTTAATATCATAACTTGCAACAGAAAAGTTCCCTATAAAAAATTGTTTCCATGCAAACATTTATAGAGAAGGAAATATATAAAATATAATTGCTTCAATCAAAAAGTAATGAGATTAAATTTTCTACTTAGCACTTCATAAAAACTAGTTTAATTGCTTATCTTATAAATTTAACTTTATACATAAGCAATAAACAAATATAGCAAACTCTATTATAAAAAAAATTAATTTATGTTAATTACTTATTTTACTCATTTAAAAACAATATTGTTATGCAATATTTACATTAAAATTAAATATATAATATTTACTATATAAAAATAAATCTGTGGTATTTCTTTTCTTATGGGGAATATAAGTTAAAATTTAGATCACGAAAAATAAATATGATCTTACCTTAATTGAACCCAAAGAGGATTGTAAGGCCGAGATTTAGCAATTAAGTCAACCTAAGCATGTAAAATAATTATTAGTATTCAACAGAATATGTATGTATAACTACATGTAAAAAGAAAGGCTAAGAAAATTTATTCTTTAGAATTATATAATTTAACAAATCTGAAATAATGTTTAAATAACAAATTAATTAAAACTAAACAAATAAAATAAACAATTTTTTAAAAATATGACTGATTTTTATAGTTGTTTTAATAAAGAAAAAATCTTATATTTTAAGAAAATTTTACAAAAATTCAATAATTGATATGCTTATGCTAAAATATAAAAAAATGTTAGGGTAAAAAAAATAAGTAAGATAAAAAAAAATAAATATTTGGCAGCTACTAATTTTAATTTTTTCAAATTGCACTAATCATTTAGCAGCTAAATGTCCAACTGAAATATTTAAAAGTATACAGTTATGGGCACTCAAAAACACAGCTTGTAAAAGATAAATCTTTTTTTCTATAACCTTAAACTAATTTAAATTAAATTTAAAGCTTCATTAACTCTTAAAATGTTATTATTCCAAATTTTTGTTTCTGATATTCTTATCATCATTTGGGAAATATAATTAAATATCTTTTATAAAATAGGCTGGACTTTTTAACCATCAAGGAAAATTTATTTGTAAAAATTAGTTAAAAACAGTTCATAAAATAAAGAAAAAACCAAAAGCTTTCGCGCACATTCCTGAAACTCTAAAAATAAATTAAAATTAAAAATGGAAAAATAAATGAAAATTCTTGAGTGCATAACATTAACATAGTTATCATTAATGTTTTCCTGAATATTAATTAGGAGATTGTTGGCAAACTTTTAAGTTTGACAATTTCAATAAATTTTGAAGGGGAAACAAATACTTTATTATATGTTACAATGATTTACAGCTGCAAATATTTCAAAATTCACACACACATATACATAATATTCTCAGCAATTCTTTTTAATCATAAAATAATTTCTTAACATATGATTTCTGATACTATTCAATGACTTGATATGCTTTAATAAATTGCATCAATATGATTAAATGTTTTATCTAAAATACAATTAACCATATAATAATTACTACTAGTTATTTTAAAAAATGTAAATCTGAAATGAAATAACCTACCCAACATGGAGTATGCTTGTGACTGGATTGGATAGGCTGGACTTTTGAATCTGTTGGAATGACTGAAGGAACCCAGGCAAGATGATGTGTAAGAACTGCTGTCAGAAGAGTGCTTACAAAACTAGAAAAATAAATTGAACATGAACAACAAATTTGTTTTATTTGAATCTAAAATGAATATTAAATAATTTATTAGTATAATAAATATTTTTCTAAACATATTTAGTCCTTTGCAAGTATGGCATAAAGGTATTATAATGTGATACAAATATTACTTCATGGTTCCCATTTAACTCTGTATAAGGCAAGAGAGTATACTTCCCATCAACTTCATTAATGTTTAAATGTCTACAGGAAGTTGTTTTCCCACCAATTTATAAGTAGAAGAAATTAGGGATCTAAAGATCAAATAAATTTTCGACTTGGAGAAATACAACAACTGATTTCTGGATTTTCAAGTTGTTAATGCAAAGGATAACTTGTAGGCTTTCTGAGCAAAAAGAAAATTATTCCAGATGAAATACTATTGACTAAAATTGGTAATGTCAACTTTACAAAAAACAAAGACACTGCAGTTAATGCTCTACAAAAGCATATAAGAGAACAAGATACATTTGTACAGCTAGCAATGTCCCATTATGTGTTGACTCCTTTTTTTTTTTTTTTTTTAATTGCACAGGAAGTAAAAAGGTATAAACTTTTAAATTTTTTTTAATAAAAAATGTAACTAACTCATAATTTATTTAATAGATTTTATTATTTGCAAATTATATTTCACAAATGTAATGCAATGTGAAAAAAAAGAAATGAAAAACGAAAAATACTCTATTTTTGCATATCTCCCAGTGGGCAATGGAAAACATACTTCCCACCCAAGAAAAATTAGATAATAAGCTAAATAAATTTCTTTTTATAAATCAATCCCAATCCCAAAAATACTTTAACATAACATTAACAGAAAAAAATAACTATAAAGGGTCAACATTTCCTTTTATATTTCCTTTATTCTAATCTAATGTTCACATTTTTTGGACATTTAATTTGCAATAATAATGGTTTTACAATGTGAATTAACTATTTTTTAATATCTATATTTCTTCCTATAAGACACTATAAAAGTTAATTATAAAATTACTGATATTTCCAACACTATAAAAATTAAAAAAGCGATTTAACCCTTTCACAACGAGTTTTTTTTAACAACAGAACAATTTTGGTTGCATAAATATGCATTTTGGTTGGTTAAGGCATACTAGAATGCTAAAACTAAGATGTTATATTTTTAGGAAAATTTTAAACACTGATTTAGGACCGGGACATATGTGTCCCATCAGTCTTGACAGAGAAGCGTTTCTGTCCCAAAATAATTTTTTGAAATTTGCTTGGGACATATGTGTCCCGTTAGGCGCGAAAGGGTTAAGGAAAACTATAAGTGAAAGATTTTAAAAACATACTGTACAAGCTAATTTAAAAGTTAAATGAAGCAATCTTTATATTAATCAATATGAATAAATTCTTAAATATTAAATGTAGAAAAAAATTATATTCAGTATATTCTACAACAAAGAAAACCAATTTAATCTGTCAGATTTTGTGCATTAAAAAATCAATCAAAATGAAACATGCATTAAGAAATATAAATATTGATAAAAACTGAATTCTAAATCAAAGAGATGCATTATATATTTTAAATAAAAGATTTGAATTATCTTGTAGAATTAGAAAACTCACAAATTTGTTTCTTTTTTATCATACAACTTGAGTAAATCTGCAAACTTCTCTAAAAATGAATAACTTAAGTGACGATGATTAGGCGATGAAATTATAGTCAGCCATTCAGGATTTTGTAAGCGAGGAGCAACGTACAAATCACAAAGAGATTTCTGGAATTTCTTTGAGCCCTGGAAAAGTTTAACTTTAGATTAAAAAATAAAAAATTATATTTAATATATTCATTATGTAAACCAATTAACATTTCAGTTACTTATTGTTCTTTTTAATGAATAGTTAAAAAATGAATCCAAATTATTTTTAAAATAATTTTTTTCTTTTTTTCAGTAAATCAAAATCTTATTCTATAATTTATCAAAAAACCTTACTATCAAAAGAAAATTAATAGATTCTAAAATGAATTTTTTCAACTTCAGATCAGTTTTTAAAGATTTTTAAAATATAAGTTTATATAAAAAATGAACTTTTGCAGATTTTCATAAATATCGAATATTTTAAAAGAAAGACCAAATTCCTATTTAAAAGCTAATATTCTACACCACTATAGTTCATTCAGTATTTTAAATTTAAGAGAATTTTCAATTTCAAGATAAAAATGAAAAAGCATTCCTTTAAAGTTGTCCTTTCTTTAAAAAAGCAAAAGCTTTTTCATGAATCAGTTAACTAATACATGTAGTTGTTTTCATACCCTCCATGTCTGCTAGTTATATGTCTAGTGACTGCTACACAAGGTCTATGAGATTATTAACCCTCAAAAAGATAAAAGATTAGTACATTAAATGCTTAGCTGAAATTTATCATATTTCATTACAAAGTTATTAAATTTTTAAATTTCAATGATCTCTGCAAATTTTCTTTATTTTGTCTAAATAATTTTCTCTTTCACTGAGAATCAATATTAAAATATTTTTTTATAAAGCAAGGAAAGATATAAATAAGGCTAAAAATATTTTTTTCTATCTCAAATCTTTTAAATAGAATAAAAAAATTTCTCTAATCACAGCTTTTCATTTAGTTTTTCAATTTTAATACTTTTCATTTACCTCAATATTTTATAAATGAAAGAAATTAAAAACAGCCAACACCAAAATTATAAAACTTAAAATTTCTTAAAATCTAAAAGGAAAAAAACTAATTATATTTACATCAAACATCAAGTTCAAAAAGCTCTTTCGATTCAAGTAAGCTCTAATAACTGTATCCTTCAAACTCATCAGATGCCCTTCAATCAGTGATATATGTGTAAAAATGAAGTTACTCAAGTGCCTAAATATAAAATTTCAGAAAAATAAATAATGCAACAGACAAAAAATAGTCTTACTATTTATGTGATTAAACAAAGAGTATAACTTACTTGTCATCTAATTTGCCTTCTTCACATAAATTAATAACAACAGATAATCCTAATTTCACTCTCCTATTGACTGAAGTTCTTGAGCACTGAGGAAAAAACTTTGATGAAATGGAGGCCGCAAAGT
This sequence comes from Latrodectus geometricus, assembly GCA_026290005.1. Taxonomy (NCBI): domain Eukaryota; kingdom Metazoa; phylum Arthropoda; class Arachnida; order Araneae; family Theridiidae; genus Latrodectus; species Latrodectus geometricus. Next base: position 6,623 of record JAPDSC010163345.1, read on the forward strand.
TTTATTTATAAAAATTAATGAACCAAACATTTAAATAAAAAAATATTTGAACACAATTTGTGCACATTTATTCACAAACATAAATTTATAATTGAAAACGAATTATTGGTAAACTTTTTATGTTTAAGTGAAAAGACAAATTGTTTTTCTGTGATAAACTGAGCAATGTAAAAAAAATTATGCCTAAAAAAAAAAAAAAAAAAAAAAAAAAAAAAAGAAAGAAATTTAAAAAGAAGAAATGATTACAAATACATAATCCAATATAAGTTTTAGTTAGAGTTGGATCAAGATGGTGCAAAATAATAAATTTACCATAAAAATATTTCAAATTTGTTTTAAATGTTACTTGACATAAAGAAACAAATATTTACAAATTTTTTATTTCACTTAATTCTCAAATTCACTTAATATTTACAAATTTTTTATTTCACTTAATTTTCAAAATTCACTTAATTCATAAAATGAAACAAAATAACTAGAATTTTATTGGAATTAAGGGTAAAATTTTTATTCCAAGAGTAACAATTTTAATAGATCAGAAAAAAATTTTTTCCAATAACAACAATGAAATGTTTAATCGTTGATAGTAAGTAAAAATGAAAATTTCAAATTTACAAAAATATTTTGTTAACCAAACAGAAAAAAAAAAAAAAAAAAATTGTCATCCTTTAAACTACAAAGTATCTCAGAGTGAATGTGACAATAAAGCATATTTGTAAAACCAGTGATACAAAGCATTTAGTGAAACTACAAAAACCTAAAATTTCTATACATTCTATAATGTCAATTATTAATGTTGTATTCCAGCCCCTTTTACAACACATGATAAAATATCATTTGTTAATGATTTGAGCACTTCAATTATTCACTGCTTCAAAAGTTTCTTGAAGAAATGGAGACAAACTCTTGGTCTTTGATTATGGGGGGGGGGAAATACTAGTGACATCTTGGTGGCCAACAATGTCAAACGATTGGAGCTTTGATTAAAAAATTTGTAAGCTTGATTCCCATGTGGGCTTGGATGATTGTAATTTTTCACAATTGCTTTAAACTCAAAATCCTAGTTTTATCAGCTCTAATGTGCAAAAAATTAACAATTGAGTATTAAACAAATCACACTAGCAAACCAATAATTTTGTTTAACCCACTACTCAACACTCAACAGCAATGAGGTTTCAATAACCAAACAAAAGAAATAGTAAATTATGCCCAACAATATATTGGTCCGCTTCACCATTAAATTTATATAAACATTATATTATTATCCCTTAGTAATTTTCAATTACATATAAAGTTCATTTCAACTTTATATGAAACTTATTTTTTAAATAATATCTCAACTTCAGAATCATAGAACTAAACTCACTTCATTTGGGCTTCCTTCTCCTGACTTAGGTAACCCGAGTTCTATACTAGTAGCTTTGTTCCTTAAAATCCGCCTTTGCAGACTATTGTAACTGCTAGAGCGTGGAAGACAACCAGTTGGAGTTTCAGGAGAAAGTCGATTGGTAGGAAGACTACTGTGACCATCATGAGATTGGAAGGAATCTGTCAAATTTATAAAGAAACTTTGTGAATAACAGAAAGGAACAATAAATAATTCCAGGAAGTAATGCAAAATTAAATGTAATTTAAGAAATAAATGCATTGAGCCATACCTGAATCACTATCACGGGATTCTCCATATTGACCAGATAAACGACTAGGTACATTGACAGGCACACTATGAGCTATATAAAAAAAAATTCAAAATTTAGAAATCCAATGATGTTTTTACAATTATCAAAAATTTTTTTAAACATTTCATAATAAAAAAGATATTAAACTACTAATTACTATGTAAGGAATTAAATCTACAGATTAATTTTAATATAAAATTTTTCAGTATAATTTAAATTTTCTAACAACTATTTGCTCATATCTATCATCTGTCTTAATCTATTTTTAAGCACCTATTTCTAGTTTATAGATTCAGTGTTGAAAAACTTTCTATGAAAAGCCATTGTAATCTATTAGTAAATGGAAATTTTATCCGTTTAGTTTTAGACAAAAAATTGTCCCTTAAACAAAGAGTTTAATGGAAAAATCTTCCTGGACAGCATAAAGTTTAGAGGCAATTTCAAAAACGTAAACAGTTCATAATTGTGTATATATATACAGCTTGGTTTTCAATTGTTTAATTCGCAATTTTTTTTTAACATAGCAAAATTAAAATATTTTATTAGGTAAAATAAAATAAATTAAAAATCTACAATAAAAATTACTAATACCCTTAAATTGTACAACATAAATAACCAATAAAAATTCAATATTTTCAAATTTTTATGTTGCATTTACTTTGCATTAATTTTTTTTAAATATGATTAAACTAAATAAAATTCTCACAATTTAGATACTTAATAATTTCTGCAATATGGGAAATAATTTTAAAAGATATTAATAATTCATAGTAAAATAAATAAAACAAAATTACCCAAATGTGTATCCAATTTTTCATTTGACTTATTAATATTTACTTCAACTGATGCAGTCCACGTACCAGATTCCTCCGTTTCGGTCTCCCTAAAAAATTTCGTTCATAAATAAATCTCCGAAGCATTTTTAAAAAGACTAGAAACATATATTTATCTATATATTAAATTTTTATAGATGAATTTAACTTTTTGTGATAAGTTAGGAACAATAATAAAAAACTTCCTTGCAGAAATTACAATGCAGTTAACTTATTGGTCACAAAATTAATAAATCATACAAAATTAATAAATATAAATAAAATATTCAATATACATACGGTGTACGATATGGGGGTAAGGACGGAGCTGGGAAAACAAGACTCAGCATAATTTGTGATGGTGATCTGCATAATGAAGAATAAATTATTATATTTCAAATAGTTTTCTTAACATATAATAAATAAATACAATAAGCAAAAATACATTAAGCTTTTATTAATAAGTTACTTGTTCTTAATTTTTTTTACCTTAAATTCAGAAAATAATAACTTGTAAAATAAAGAAAATAAGCATTTATAGGAATCTTGTATTTCTTTGTACTTCTTCAAAAATCTGAAAGCTGAATAGAGTCATTCTGGCCTTCAGTTCAACAGTTTGTGGGTTCAAGTCCCACATTGGAGTTGAATGTCTGTAGTGGTTCGGAATCCACTTTAAACCATAGAGTCCTTGTGTGCAAAAAATGACCTAACCATCCTGAGTGACAAAACAAACCTAACCATCAAAAATCTATGGTCAGAGTCATCTGAAAAGAGCCCCATTTATCCTGAGTTCAAAATTTTACATCAGAAAAATTATAATAAAACTAAGATTCAGGTTTAGATTGTATCTTAGCTTTATTATATTTTAGAAATTTTAAAAATAAACCATTTTCTTTTGTACATACTATTTTTAAGCGATCTTTCAGCATTCATAATGAAAGGTCTTTCATTATTGGCTTTTTAAAAATATATACAATCAAATCTTTGTTTTTAATTTTTCAAATAATAAATTGAAAAATTTCAGAAATTCCTTAGCATATTTTGTATATAGGTTCCTATCAAATTCCATTAAAAATTGTATGTTAAATATTGTACTTTGAATTATTCAAAGAAATTCTAATTTTCACAATTTACACTAACTAATTTCAAAGTAATTTATTTGTGAATTGATATTTACATTTTACATAATATATTTTTATTCATTAATATATAATTTGGACAAAAATTTAGATATTTTATAGTTTTTTTCAGAAAACTGATTAAAGAAATATAAAAGAATTAAAAACATAAGCAAATCATTTACATTAAAATAAATACCCACATTTATACTGAAAAGCATAGTAATGTTTTCAAAGAAAATAGAAAAATAATTCAGTAACTATAAAATTCATAAACTTTTTTCACTGAATATTTAAAAAAAATTTGAATCTTCAAATAGAAAAATTGAACATATATTTGAATTTGAACTTTCTCATTTCAGAAAATAAACAATGAAAATAAATTCAATCAAATTACCTAATAGCATGAACTTTCAATGTTGTCCCTTGATAGGAAATGGATACAGACCCAAAAATCATTTCCCTTAGAAGTGTCTCATCTGAACTTGGTTTTTTAAGCTAAGTAAAGAAAAGTCACTTAAATATTAATGATATTCTTCATAAAATTTTTACATTATAATAAATTTTAAAATGTTGTGATTGAATGATTGTTGTGCATAAAAGAGATAAAATGCGATTGAATTTATCTCTTTTATGCAATGATTAAGAAGCATAAAAGAGATAAAATATTGATCAGTGGCAAAAAAGAATTTTTACATATATATAACAAAAAATTTACATATTATGTAAGATATTTCTGGTTTAAAACCAACAATTCTAATCAGGAAAAATTAAAATCAAACAAATTATTTACAAAACTACTTTCTTTCTATTATGTCCCACAAAACTAACACTATATTCATGAAATTTTATTTCTATTCAGTTCTTACAGTGGGTAAAAAGCAAATGTTGCTTGTGGCATTCTTGTCTTGTGTTGCTCAAATCCTTCGTGTGTTGCTCTAAGCAACACAAGAATGAAATGAACTAAATTAAAAATGAACTTTTCATTTCATAATTATTTTCCTTCATATATTTTAATGTTTGAAATAATCAGAAAAATAATAATCTTTCTCTTTCTTTAAAAAAAAAAGAATATATTAGTACAAATTTTAATATTTGATAGTTTTGAATGTAATACTTAAAAATATAATTAGAAAGTAACAATTTTTTATTCAACATGAACTAAAAATAATAAAAATTTAAAATTAAATAAATAAACAAATTGAATAATAAAAATGCAAAAGTTTTAATTGATTTTAACCACTTACTTCATATATATATTCTTTACTTTGGTCATCATTCAATCTAAAAGACTTCTCTATACTACTTTCCTGTCTCTGTCTAGTATGAACATTAAGAGGAGGCTTCCCATTTTGCGGAGAATTAGGATCTCTCTTCCGAACAGCTTTTGAATCAAAAAGTAACCTTCGATCTTGTCCATTATGTTCACGAAAGAGTAAAATCCGTACTTGTTTAGTGCTATCAAAATCTGGTGGCTTGATCCTAAAAATAAAAGCATTTTTATTACTAAGGCAAGCTCCTACATTTTTTAAATATTATAGGAGTACAAGTGTAATTACATTAATAAAGAATTCAAAATTTAAAAATAGAGAAATTGATGTCTCAGACTAATAGGGAAATTTTTTTTAACTCTATTAATTAATGATTTTTTTAATAATTACTAAAAGCCTGGCTGTCAATAATCACTAAAAATGAAAACAGCCCATTAATAAATAGATTTAAAAAGGAACAATTATAAAAATAATCGAATTTTTAGAAAAAAAATATTAAAGATTTTAAATTTTATTTTGTTTTTCAAAAGAATTGACACAAAAACAAAAATAATTCGTTCTTTCAATTCCTTTTATAAAGAAGTGTAGTGGAAATCATTAGTGATACATAATGAATTATTTATGAAAAACTTCCTAGAAAGCATATTTAAGAAAATTGCACCTTGCATGTTATAAGTGAAAATTACTTCTGCAATCGTAGATTTTAGGCATAGAAACTATTATGATTTGTTAAAAAAGAAAACTATTCGCAAATTTCTTATTCTATTTCTAAAAATATAAAATAGTATCTTTTTTTTTTTTTTTTGGTCAAAAGATGTATACAATAAATCCTATTAATATTTTTGCAAATAATGATGATAAACAACAAGCTTAATTCACTCAAGTAATTTGACATGTTAAGAACATCCTTTATCACAGTATATTATCAAAATGCAAATACAGAAAACGATTTGATACACAAAATAAAACTAAGAAATAAGTTAATATACGTACACACACACCTGCACATGAGTATTTAAAAAAGGGAAGATAATTTATTAGTGCGATCTTGTAATGAATTTATTTCCAAATTATACAAAATGCTGTTTTCTTCCTTCAAACAGACAAATAGTTATAATAACCGAATTTTATGACAAATTAATATACATAAATACCAAATACAAACAGCATAAGATAAGATAGTTAGATACAAATATCTTAATAATTGTTTATATCTTTCTTTTAAAATATCATGTTTAAGTTTACTTTTCATGTAGTCTAATTATAACAATGAGGACTAAATTTTATCAGCAATTTAAGGCTTGACCAAAATATAATTGCATTGCAGAACTAATTATGTTGAAATAATCATGTTACTAACTGATTATGTTGAAATGATAAATTAACAAGAAAAAAAGATTTTATTTTAAACTAAATTATGAATACATATTTTCAAATATAACTGCTACTAAAGCTAATCAATACAGAACCTAAATATCACCAGAAAGAAAATGGTTGGTATTCAATAGAGAATCCGAAAAATTGCAAGACATCAAATGAAACTAACATTTCAATTGTTCCTGCGATATTTTTAAAATTAAACGAATAAATATAAAATATCCTGTTTTGATGCAATTGATGCATGTATTTTCTGATTGGAAAATAAAACGAAAACAAAAGACAGCTATCAAAAAATTATATTACACATCTATCTTGCAGCCTTTTAAATTAAGGTTTCAAATTAAAACTTTCAATAACGTTTACACATATCAACAATGCAAACTGTTAAAATGCTGGTTAGTAAACTATAGAATAAAAGTATTTTTATTCACACTTACTTAAAAATTGAAACATAAAATTTGGGTACTTAACTTACTCAAAGAAATCTCAAACCGTCGAAAAAATGCGCATTAGCGAACTCTTCACTTTATTTATATTTATTACGTTAGCCCTTTAATACAAGAAACGGTATTTTAAATAAAATAAAAGGGGAAAAAAATCTAGAACTCTTATAGAATAACTTTGCAAATTCTTGTGCTACTCACGGCGATAAATCAATTTAAAACAAATAAATTATTCGAAGTATAAATATGTTAAATAATCCATTTCACAGTTGATTTTCTATGAAGAAAATACCAAAATATATTCATTGTTACAAATACTTTGCTTCATAATTATTGTTGTTGTTGTTGTTTTCGTGTGCCAATACGGGGTGCGCAGCTCCACTTTTCCAACTGAACCATAATTTGGTATGGAATTTGACTTCTCCAGTATCAATCACATTACCATAAACACATTTACAGGGCAGGCCATATTCATCCATCATCTCAGGAGAAAAAGGTCAAAGAAACACAGAGAAAGAAAAGAAAAGGAAGGAAACGTCCATGCCGCAACCGGGATTTGAACCCGGAACAAACAGCTTAGGAGACAGGAACACTAACCATTCAGCCATCCTAATTGTATCACGTTTTTGTTACCATTTCAAAAAATTATCGAATTGAAAAGCCGAATCAATTACTTACTGTATATTATAATTTACAGCAAATATAGTAGGAAAAAGAAGTTTTATAAATAAATTATTCAACATAAATAAATTATCAGCAAATGATTTTTACCATTTCTATAAAGCTAAATTTTTTCATTGATATGAAAATGTTGAAATTATATATTTCACAAAGTAAAAAATACGCAAACTAAACTCTCGAAATGTAAGAACGTGATGTATATAATTAACACTATTTTAAATGAGCGCCCATCACTAGCAAAACAATTCATGTATAACTTTATATTAATGAAGAAAAGGCGAAAATTCCATTTATCTTATTAATATATAAATCCCAAAAAACTTAATTTTAATTTGAAACACGAAATGATTAAATATTATCTTATAATCACTATGTGAAAGTATGCTAAATTCCAAATTAGCTTGGATACATTCATCTATTAGTAGCAAAACAATCGCGAAAACTCCAGTGTTACTAAACTAAGAAATATAAAAAAATAAAATGAAATAAATACTTAATTCCTCAAATATTGGAATCCTAAATTTTAACTCTTCAACCACCAGATCAAAGAAAAACATTTTAAAATAATCCTTTACTTTAAAAGAAATCTGTTTATACTAAAGTCTTCAGAGTTCGAATAGAAACACCAATCAGGATAATCTCATAAAAGTTATATATAGATGGAGAATTCAAAAATAGAAATTCGGATGAATTAACTTGTTTTAAATTAAGCATATCAGTTCACTACATGCCAAATGTGAAACAGATCACATTAAACTTAGTTCTTAATCCTATTTTGTTCAAACGAAGTTTTATCAATTTGATTTCAGTTTATTTTTTTAACTTGAAATTTATTACTGGAACCAAAAATAGCTAATAATCCTTCTGGAAAATAAATAAGAGATACAGCAAAACTAAATAAATGTCTTTTGGTTTGTATAACAAGATGGTATCAGCAATTTGAATTATTCTATGAAATATTAATTAAGAACATAATGTCATTCATTGTCCTTCTGTGATCAGATTTGCAATTATAAAGTTATAATGGAATTATAGTCACGCTTATTTTGCCTTGAAATAAACTAATAGTTCCAGCCCTACGATGAGCACATTTCACATAATATATCGGCAATTTAAATATATTCATAACACCAAGATCATTCACTTGAAAGCACATTTTTAAGGAACATGACCAATCCTTTAAAATGAATACGGTAAAATAATCACTTGACTTTGACATGTATCACTTCATACTACAATTTCTCACTGGCGATTTGAATTTATAGACGATCCAAAATTCAAACATTCACTTTTTCTCTTGAAAAAATTATCGAACATGTATACAAAATTCAGATTTTATGTTCGGATCGACATTATGACTTTATTCATATAATGAATAGTGCTTTTTTTTTATTTCATTTTTAATCAGAAATAACTTCATATTATTCTACAAAATAAGCATGAACAAAATTAACTAAGCTGCAAATAAACTGAATAACATTAAGAGTAGTTGACATTAAAAACGATTATTATGCAGCAAAAATTGCACATTTTTTGGAAATGTTTATATATATATATATATATATATATATATATATATATATATATA
>JAPDSC010163346.1:0-23222 GCA_026290005.1 Latrodectus geometricus
ATGTTTAATGTATATTTAATGTAATATTTAATAATTAATGTAAACATCTTTATGGTTTTCATTTGACTGCTAAATATATTAAAATATTTATTAAAATAACATTCAACACATATATAATGAATACAGAAATCATTTTGCTCCAGATTTCTTCCAATTATGAAATCATAGTTTGTGTTATATTTTATGTATAGTATGTATTTTATAAATATCTTGTTCATTATGAAACATTTTTTAAACCTTTTTTAAAAGCAAGGAAAATTCTGCTTAAATTAAGAGGTTTTTATGTAAATAATATAATTTCTTTTTATTGTAATTAACTTGTTTATTATAAGTTATATAATTATTTTGTTCAAACGTTTTGATTAATGTTTTTAATATTCCTGCATTTAATTCATACAAAAACATAATAGTTTGAATCAATATTAAAATTTTTAATTTTCTTTAATACAGATACATGCAAAAATATGAATATTGTAAACATAAATGACAAAATATTTTTATTAATTTTAAGAGTGCTACAATTAATGAAGAATTAAGAAAAATTATTAAAATTGTTCATAACAATATGTTTTACATTTATTTTGGCTCTATGAATTGTTAAATGAAATAAAGCATTTTAATTATTTACTCTATTTCATTTAACAATTTTGCCTTTATATTACGTTGTAATATTTCTATAACTATCGAAATCGTTATTTAAAATGACAATTTACACATAATTTTGTATTAAAATTTTTTTTATATTTTAATTTGTGACTCTAAATAAGAATGGTTAAAGTTCTCAATTCCTGTCACCTGATGAAATTTAAGTTTTAACAATAGTATATACTAATTATTCTAAATTAAACACTTGCAAATAGTCAAGTTTACTAAATTCGACAGTTTTTCAATGATGGTGTTCCAGTTTTTAAATTTTTTTTTCCTTTTTCTATACTACGAAAATTTTTCACACAAAAAACAGTATTTTCTATAAATTTAAGTGAAGTATTATCCTATCAAAACTTCTTTTATCTCATGTCATCATCATCATCTTATTCTTACGGTCACCAAATTACATTGCATGCATAATAATAAACTTGATATCTCCTTTTTTCAAATTTTATGCTTTGCTAACGATTTTATTTCTTATATTTAGTATTATTTAGTTTTCTGTTGATCTTAATTGAATTTTTGCAAACATGAAAATTTGAATTCTTTTCTTGCTCACATTTCTTTATTGTGATAAGAAATTTTATAAATGCAGTTAATTATTTGACACGATTCTAAACTTGAATATAATAATTCAATATCATAATCATTTCATTTAGCGATGATAAATTATAATATATGACTCAGTGCTGTATGCAACATTAATATTTAATTGAATTCATATATATATAGTATGCTTAAATTTTGTTAAAATCAATTGAAAATCTATTAATATTAACTAATTATAGAATATTTTCACACAATACTGATAACTAAAAGATGTATTAATTATAGGTAACTATAAGAAAAAGGTGCAGTTATTCCTATGCAGCAGTCCATGAGTTATAAGCTAAGAAATGTTTCCATCCATCTTTTCTATTTTATGGAAACTTTAACAAAATAGAGTTCATAACTTTTCAGTATTAAAAATGATACATGTTTTTATTTCTGTCTTAGTTAACTAATTATAAATGACTTCTTAACATTATAGATAGAAGTCTATAACAGCTTTTCACTAGTTTTATTCCTAATTAAAAAGAGTGATCATAATTAAGATGAGTGGTTTTTGCTAGAACAGTTTAATCTTTTACAATCACAAGGCATTTTAGAATGAAGGTGGTGAAGCATGAAAATTAAAGTTTGCTTGTGTTCTTTTAATTTATCCAAGTACACGAAATTAATGAACAACATCTTTCGGGTAATTCGAGGACATAAATGCATTTGTGATTTTGAATAATTCATAGAATGATTCACAAGATATGTAACTCTTTTTTCTCACGACTTCTTAATTTCGTTTGAAAAGTAAATACTTCAAGAAAGGTGAAAATTTGAACGTGTTTAATTTGAATGAAATATATTTATTTTCATTTTAATTAAAATTAATTTCCTTTTTACATATATATTTGGGATATTTGGGAATAACTGGATATCTAAAGCTTTGTGATGTAGGGTAGAAAGTGTTTAAATAAATGCTTTAGATATGTGATTGAAATTTTCCTTTATTTTGTCATTGTTTTGAGAAATAATAGTAAAGGTAAGAAAAGAGAGAGAAACATAAATGAAGGAACAATTTTAAAAAGAGTGGTGAAACAAACTGCAAATTAAAATTTTCATCTCTTTAAAGGCTTATGAACGAATTATACTTATTGAACTTCAATAAACTGTGAAAATAAATTTTAATAAAACTGTAAAAAAGTATTTTGATAATGTATTTTAGCACAAATGAAGTAACTATTTCCCATAAAAATTAAATTCTTGAAACAAACGTAATTTTATAAGGTCTTAATTTTGGAAAGTATAAAAAAATTACTTATGAAAAATTTTAAGTTATAAAATGTGATTTTAGTTTTTTCAAACACTAACTATTTTCAGTTATAATATATGTTTCAAATAATTTGCTACTTTTCGTGTATATCTAGAAAAAGCAATTTAAAGCAAATAACTGTTTTTTTATATAACCATTAACATTTATCTCTCATTTTTTTATAATAGACAATTAGTTTTCAAATTAAAAGTTCTATTCCCATTTATGTAATTTTAGATACGCTTGTAATAATAAATTGCTACTTTCTGTGAAAAAAATTCTAAATTATTTCTGTTGAAATTTATTACATTGTTTAAATATTTGTTTATAGAAAATCTAATCTATAAGGTAATTAAAAATATATGATATTTAACACTCCCAAACACAGAGAATATGTATTCTTTTCAAAATAAATATGTAGGACATAATTGTTTTGCAGGAAAAAAATGGTAAATTATGGAAAAAAATTAAACTTATTATTATTCAGCTGATGATACTGTATTTATGGAGTAAATTTATTAATTTCGAGTTTGACATAATTTTAATTAGTATCCATTTATATCAATGCCTTGATATAAGATTGAAGATAATGTAGCTGATGGAAACAGTTAATTTTATTATTATGTACTAATATATATGTACTAGTATACTTGTATAAAATTCTTAAATATATTATATATAATTACTACTGAAGCCCACTGAAAAAATAATTAAAAAATTTATAAAAATATTTGCTTACAATTTAGAAAACTTATCAAACTCATGTCCTAATAAACATCATTTCAAAAATATTGCTTTCATATCTATTTAAATTAATATTTAAAAAAATTCAATTTCAAACTGATATGTGTAAATAAAATAAATGAAAAATGTATGTGACAAAGTACATGGAATCTCTTTTTATGGTAGAAAACTTTATGTTGAATTTCCTGATATTTGATTTATTAGCATGTTATTTAACTTATTATTATTAAAAGTATTAGCGGTTTGAAACTGTAGAAAGACATGAAAATGTAATGAGTACTTAAAACGCTTAGAGGGATATCGTTGTAGCTTCTCATATTTGGAAAATGTTTGAAAGAAGTATTAGGAAAATTTAATTTTTCCCCCATTCAATATTTTTCAATTTTTGAAGATGTATTTAGTTGTATTATATTGCGCATACATGATTAATATTTTCATACAATATTTTTTACACTTTAGATTATAAATGTTTAGGTTATGTAACATTTTATATGATAAATTCTTTGCTGGAATTAAAAGATATTATTAAAAGTAGAATTTAAAAAATAAAAAAAAGTTTTTATGTATAAATTTTGGCGTATATTTAATTTTTTCCTTACAATTGTCGTTAAAAGTTACCTTAAAAAAGGGGACAAAACATATTTGAAAATTATGATCAAAATCTCAGTATAAAAAATGTAAATTGCAGCAACCTTTTTTATTTCATGGAATTCTAGAAATTTTTTTGTAATTTTAAAAAACAATATTTAACTTTTTATATTTACTCAAAAACTTATCTTTTATCCTTTTTATGTTATATGATGAAAGAAATATATATATTTCTGTTGTTAGAAATCTTTTTATAATATTTATTTTATGATAAAAGCTTTCTAACAATAGCTGTTATTATAAGAAATAAAATTTTAGTCGAATTCTGAGGTTTCTATAAAAGTTAATGGCGCATTCACTTTTATGTACCTTTGCTGTTTAAGTTATATAAAGGTTTTAAATGCGAAGTTTCTTGAATTTTTATTTTCTTTAAGCAAATTCACCAACAGAAAATTTTAAAAATGAAATATTATTCTTTGTTGGAAATAGTCGCAACATTTAAGTTAATTTGTTCTGGTGCACCAATTTTAAATTTATGTTTTTATCGTTTAGCATTTTTTCAATTGTATGATAATTAAATATAATCATTACATAAATTTTTAGATTTTCCAACACATATATTTTCATTCTTATAAATTTCACAAATAAATGCGGATTATCAATTATGTGCCATTATTCAGTTTTTTTTAAAGTTTTATTTATTATTTTTTATTATGATATCGACTTTAAAGATTAGATTCTTATTCATAAAGCAATTGTAATTAAAATTTATTAGAATAGAAAAATTACTTGGTTAAGAAATGAGAAAAAGCAGATCATAATTTATGAATTAAGAAGATATTTAAAATTTGACTCTCTTTAATTTATTTTAACATCAGTAATTCAAATTCCCAAGAGCATTTTATTATGAAATGTGGTTTGTCGATTTTCAAATTAATCTGTAAATGATTAAAATAAATAAATTCTCTAATAGTTAAAGCATTGCGAATAGTTTAAAACTAAATATAAGAATATTTTAATCAAATAAATTATATTAATATTATACAAGTGATAATTCATCTATTTTATCATTATTAAACTGATAACTAATTTTGTCCATAAATTTATTCTTTCCGAAAAAATAAATGTAATTGCAACAAAATTTTGTAATGTGTACATTTTTTGAGAAGTTACGTCCTTTTTAAACCTTTTCTTAAAAAAATTGAGATTTTGATCTTTTTAGCTTATAAGTTGAGAAGAAATTTAGTACAGAAACTTTTGAATATATTTATTGTATTAATAAAATTTAGAAAATTCTACAGTCATTCTTAATTAAAAGCTAGGTTTCATTCAGTGAGTTTCATTAAGTCAAAAAATAATCTCAGTTACGTTTATTCATCAATTTGCATTAAAGATCGTATTATAATTTGAATTGAATATTGACGTTTATTGAAATTATCTTTACTACATACATTTATAGACTTGCATTAAACAATGAAAATGAAACAAATAAAATTAATAATAAAATAATTTAATGAAAATAATTTTATATGAAGAATTTTTCTCAATATAATTGCGTAGTAAAATTGTTATTGCTTAAAGCAAAAAATATTTTCCGCCCAAAAATTGTAGCCCTTGGCCATAACTTTATGAGTTTTATTTTAAGAAATGTAATTAATTTATTTAATAAATTAATATATTGCTATTTTCTAATATTAATTATGCATATTCCTTTTATATAATTTTGTTCATCATTTTCTTCCACTAAATTTTAAACATAATTCAAAGTTCTTTATATCAGAACATTTAGATTTGGACATTTAAATGTTTTGTTTTTAGAATTTTGGCACTTAATTAAATTAAAAACTTATAGAACTTATTTATTTTTAGAACTTATATTTCTGGAATTTTAAATAGGTTCAATAATTATGCAAAGCTTAAAATTTTCATGTACTGATAATTACTTCATGTAATTGAAACATGTACCACTTTCATGCTTCACTAAACATAATATATACTTTTGTCAGAAAATTTTATATATATCAGTATTATTTTACTTATTTTTACACTTATTTGAGTTATTTTAATTCTTACGGTTTTAAGAATAAAATAAAAATGTAACTTATTCAATCATAGAAATATATTGGTTCATTAGATTTGTTACATAATACATGAATGCTGAATAATAGATAATAGACCATAAAAGTTAAAAATAAAAACTTGAATTTCCACTCATTTTTATAGATCTGCAATACACATACTATCTACAAAAAAGCTAACATGTATGCAAGAAAAATTCAGGAATACGAGAGTCACATCTGTGTGGGCAATAATCCTCATCGTTAACGTCCTGGGCCATGTCATCAAAACATGTAAGATGAAAATTAAAATATTAATATAATATCATTTATAAATCAAAATACACAATTCTTACTTTTCATTAATATATATATATATATATATATAATTTGAAATTAATAAAAATGAATTTTCGTCAAAAGAAATTTCTAGAATTTATTTATTGGTCTTTTTAGTTCACCCATTATAATTCTGATATCTATTTTCCTATTTATCCTCTCCTTTCTTAAAAGCAGAAAAATGTTTTAGAAATGATGACACAGATTTTAGTTAAATATATATCACTCAACCTAATTTCTGAGGTTCAAACCAAGACTCATCTTGTTTCCCAACTATGTTTCGTTAGTTCAAGACCAAGCTTACTAAGAATTTTGTATGACATAGTATGTTCGTATTAGAAATTGAAATTTTTCAAGTTTATCAATTGAAAATATTATTCAAGTTTTTCATCTAACCAAGACGAAAAATGTCCAAAATTCTCAGTAGGCAATTTTTTGAGTAGATCGAAAATAATCCAAACACTCTTGAGTTGGTTAGAAATTTCGTAAGATAATAGAATTTAAGTTGGAATTTTCCTCTTAAAATATTTAACAAAATTTTAGCATTTAAATATTTTGGAATCTTTTTAGTTTTAAGAGCTTTCTCAATAGATTTTAAAAAAACGATCAAATTACTTACATTTAGTTGGTATCTCAGTTGTTAAAGGTTTTTTGTTAAATGTTTAATGTTTAGATTTGAAAATTCTATGTCCGTGTTTTCCTTAAATGATATATCATTGTTACTATTAGCCAACTCTTACTGCTCTTAAAGCTGCGATATTTTTTTCTCTTATTCTAAATTTATTTCATTTTTATAATTTTATCGCTCATTATTGAAATTATCTTTATTATTTATCTTCAAGAATATTATTAATCACATTATTTTGAAATTCTGAATCACTTTTGTAAATATTCAAAATTCCGATTAATGTTTTTAATTCAATTAATTTAGCACAACTATGAATACTTAATCTTAATTTTTCACAGTTAATAGTATTAACTTTTTTTTTAATTCTAATTTTACTCATTGCGAAAATCCAATTTGACTTCACAAAAGCACGATAAAAAACAAAGGTAATATTAAAAATTTCACCACGAAAGGAGCAACACAATTTGTTCTAATTGACTCGTTAGAAATTTCAAATATCACACTGCCCATCATTCTAGTTATTAAATTCATCGTAAGAAGCAATAAAATCAAAATTTTTTACATTTTACTAACAAACTATCCCCCAAAAAATCGAAGTCAAAATATTACTCACTGCAAGCACTTCA
This sequence comes from Latrodectus geometricus, assembly GCA_026290005.1. Classification (NCBI taxonomy): domain Eukaryota; kingdom Metazoa; phylum Arthropoda; class Arachnida; order Araneae; family Theridiidae; genus Latrodectus; species Latrodectus geometricus. The sequence goes on from JAPDSC010163346.1 coordinate 7,474, forward strand.
AAAGTGGCTTCAGAAACAAACACATCTTCAAACTAAGGAGAATTGAAAAATATGGCACAATTAAAAAATTTATTTCGAATTTCACATTTAAGATCCCACTTTTGATACCAGAAATGTTACACAAAACACAATGCTAAGGGGAGGGAGAATAAATAATAGTAAAACCACTGAAGATAAAAAGCAAACTTTGAATTTTCGCTCATTTTTAATGACATGCAATGCACACACTATACACAAAAAGCTTTTATATATACAAAAAAATCAAGAGCAAGAGCGCCACTCGTCTGGACAAAAGTCCCCAGCATTAACAAAACCTAGAAATCAGGTATTTAATAAAAATGTAATAGTAATCAGAGCAAGTGGTAACAAATAATTTATTCTCAATATTCATTAAGATTTATGAAAATAAAATTACATTTGGGAATGCTCATCAAAGAAACTAATTAATAAAGTGTGAGTATTTTGTATATTATAATAAAAAAAATTCTATGCACTCACAAACATACTAATATTCTGTATATTGCAATTCGCCAAATCGAAAGAAACCTTGATATTGTAACTTATTAAACAATAAATAAAATGTAGATCATTATTTATATTCCATTACTTGCTTTAAAGTATTTTTTGATAATGAAGTGAATAAGTATTTATGATTATGATTACTTGCTAAAAATGCTTAGTATATATGAACTGCATTTAAAAATAAATTTTCGTAAATTTTAGCCTTTTCAAAATATTAAACAGCCACGGAATCTTACATTTTCTCCTATTTTTCAGAAATCTCTGTGATCTTAATACAAGTAACTGCGCATCAAATGGAAAACAGATTAGAAATGTAAATATTTTCAGCTGACTTATTAATTAAAAAATGAATCCACAATTCACAAGAGATAAATTTAGAAACTGTGCACCTTACTGTGTATTTGATTATAAATCTTGAGTATTGAAGTGATTTTATTTTGTGCCATATTTCTTATAAAAATTTAACTTGTCTTCGTCTTTCTAGTGAATTCACTTGGCTCCTCTCAATGCATTATTCATTGGCGAAGAGAAAACGCAAATTTCTGATCAAAAGAGAACAGACTTACTGATTTATGCTATGCATTTATTCAAGAAAAAAAGAAAAACAGTACGTGCTCTCCAAAAGGGAGTGCATTGATGACAATTCGGGAGAATATAAGAGAAAAATGAGGCGACGTTTAAATGTTCTAGATATTCATTTCTTTAACCTTGCGTGAACAACGTGTGGACAGCCACATATGGTTTCGATTTCTAAAGATAATTTCCGGAGTTTTGTTTCTCTGAAAAATCATATTTATTTCGTTTTAAAACTTGTTTTATCATCCACAAATAAAATGCGTAATGTCGATTTCGTGGCAAAATGAATCGTTTTGATTTGTTTTGATCAAAGATTTTTTTTCGAGAAATAATTCTACTTAATTAAATAAGATGATTTATGAAGATTAAACTGCTATAAGTGATTTCTAAATATATTAAGTAATATTTGAGATTACGTTAAATAAAATCAGTCATTTTTTGTTCTTTAAACATTTATTAAAAATTTCAAACTAAACGCACAAAAATTTATGAAGACATGATGAAATTACTAGTTGAACTGGTTATGGCATTAGTGAATATTTTTACCAGAAAAAAGTATTATAAATTAATTTTATTTCAAAACAGTGCTTTTAGACATTCTCAAATTATTTATAACATAAAATACGTGTTTATATGATCATATGATATATTTATTATAAATAATATAATCTTAATAATGCCATATGTCTTTCCATTTTTTCTTGTACCTGTAGAAAGACCTTTAATTTTTAATTTTATTCCATAAATCCAATTATGAGTATACACAAACACAAAGAAAATAATAAATATTAATAAAAACATTTTATTGTTAACATTTTGTGTAATTTAATAAATGTTTAAAAATATGAGTAACTGTTAATAATATAAATGTACTCATAATTTTCCAATTTTTTTCAACTGCATAACTTTAATCATTTCTACAATTATATTTGCAAAGCTATTAAATAAATAAATAAATACATCAAATGAGTCTTCATAAAATTTTGTTTTTAAATATATTTTATGAATTAGTGATGTTAAGCTATTTGAATCATTTTCAGTTTTTGTGTGTTTTATATACTTATATATTCTTTATTTTTGCCTTATCAAATGCCAATGTCACCGAGTACATAAGACCTACTGGCAACTAACAAAATGTCACCGAATTTGCCACCAAATTTGCCACCAAATTATACATTACTTTTGCTTTAATTAAGATAATAAATTATTTATTCTTATTAAATATTTGAAAATATATTATATTTTGCTGATTTTTCGTAAGTATAAAAAGATGTTCATTTTTATTCACAAATGCATCAATGAACTGAATTTTTGAATTAAAAATCATTTATGACTATGTATTTAAACATAGTTTTTCATCTATTAAAATATTATATGGCATAATTTTTTATAATTTACATATAGTGGTACTCAATTTATGAATTCTTAATAAAAAATTATTAATAACGGAAAATAAAATTTATAATTATTTATTTATGAGAAGTTTATGCGGAATAGTGTATAAATCAAAATATAAATTTTATATGAATAGAATTAGCAAAAACGTCCAGAGTTTATTTAAATAAAAGATTTATTTATGCCAAAAAATATTTCAAATCGTCTTGCAGCATTAAGCATCTGATTTCAATACAGAACGAAATTTTATCTGAAAACGTTTTTTACAAATTTTAAGTAATTTTTGACTTGGATTATTGAAGAATTAGCAAGTTATTTTAAAACATAAAATCTTATGAAAATATTTTCCATGTAATTCTGATTACCCATAGAAAGTGTAATATCCTGTTTTACAATATTAAGTTTCATTTAAAATAATTTAATATTCCCTCATATTAAATGTTTAAATACTAATGATAAATATTTTTCATGTTTATCGCACTCAAAAGTTTGTTTGAATCTTATTTTTATCCGTTTCTTAAAATGTTTCACCGTTGATTAACAGTCATGTGCTTAATTAATTTGCATCACATAATCTGTTGAATATTTTTTTTTCCAAAAAAGAATTCTTTTAAAATATTTTATTTTAAATATATCTAAACACTGTACTGACTATTTTCTGTAACTCCTTTGATCATTACATAAAAGTTTACCTTCATTTAAAGAATGTTTCGTTTTATTTTATGAAGAAAAATAATCTTTGTTTAATAAAATCCTGTACAATTCATGAATATAACTATTTTAACTTTATTTTGAATTTAATGAAATAATTGAATTCTTTTCAGGAAATAATTGTTTAGTCAGTAAAGCAAAAGTTAAAAATATAATTAAATGAAATAATTCTAGGAACTTCCAATTCATGAAATAAAAATTTCATATTTCAGGTATAAAATGTATTTACAAAGTAATCACAATAGATTAAGGCGTTTCTGTGCAAGTAATGACTATTTATATTATTATCATTAAGATATTTTATGCAAAAATTAAATTAGTTTTATTAATGAAGCTTGTATTAATTCAGATTTTCATATAAAATAAGAAATAAATACCAAATAACTTATAAATAGGTAAATATTGTTTGCATTTATAAACGTAAAACTATAAAAAATTATATTATCTTTTTGGTTATCACATTAAATATCTGAAGTTTGAAACTGGAACACTATCCTAAAAAGTAAAAGAAATAGAAATAAAATATTCATCAGATATTTTAGTTTATGCTAAAAAAATTCTGATATATTTCAAAATAAAAGTTTATATTTGGAAAGAAATGCATATATATTATTACATTTTAAAATTGCTAATATTTTTACAAGCATCTTAACTTCCATGTTAAGGGCTCTATTTCTATAAAATGTTTATCGAAATTATTGAATATGTATTCCATTAAGTAAAAAAAAGGAATTATACAATTTAGGACCGAATATTTCTAAGAAAAGAAGAAAATATTCTCAGAATTGTGTAAATATGTTCTGTAAATATTATTTCCAAATTTTATCCCCTATAGTTATTGAAATATTTGAGTACACCTTGCCCTGTTTAATGTGTTCTACGAATATCTATGTTTACAACTTACCAAATATAATTTTTAATATTTTCATCATGTTTATCTAATTTATAAATTATTATGTATTATGATTTCACTAATTAGGAATATTTTGTACAACACTAAGTCAAAATCAATAAGAACTCCTTTACAGGATGTCATTCAAATCTTGAAAAAAAATGCGTTTTTCCCAAATTTTTGTTCACAATAAGTTTGAATGTATTTTGCCCAGTAGAATTCATCGCTGATTATGATTTGATACAACGAATTATATTTGATGTGACCAGAAAGCAGCAAGAGTCCTGGACGTACCTGAATCATGTTACAATTTGATAATCATACTGAGTATTAAACTTTAAAACTACGTAAATTTCTTTAGATATAGAGTTTAAAATATCACTCAAGTTTGTTTATTATTTGCAAAGTGTCATTTTTAAATTCATATTTGCAATACTTATGAATGGTTTCTCTTACATTTTAACTGAAAGATGAAAAAAATAACTTTTGTCTCAGTTCTTTACAATTCAAGTTCAATTTTCAAATAATTCATAAGCTTTTCATAACAAGAAAAAAAAACTAGTGAATTTCTATTTGAATACAATTTTGTTGCTGAAATTATGATTAATATTTGAAATTTGAGTTATCAAAGGATCTATGATTGGGAAGTTAAAATATATATTCTCACTGAGAACATTCTTAATAATGTTTTTATAATATTAATAGCACAATACCTTCAAAAGAGACAATTTATAATGAAAGAGGCATTAGTGTTTCTGTTTCAAGAATGAAAACTCAGGGTTCATCAGATATTTTCATTGATACACATTTAACAATGAAAAAAAATTTCGACTATTCATCAATCTCTAGAATTAAGCTCGAGACATTCTTTTCTTTAGATTGAGATCTAATTACTGAATTATAGTAAAGATTTCCATGACAGAGCCGATAAAAAAATTCAATTTTAAAACTACTTTGCTTTACACTTGATCAACTTAATAATAAATCTCTATACTTTACATTTCTATCAAAAACTACAGAATATTGAACTAAGATATCACATCTTTTAGGAACTTTAATCATGGAGAAGAAATTTGTATTAATAAAAAAAAGAATTTTGATATTTTTCAAATCTATAAGACAAATGCTGAATAAAATTTTAAACATAATCTTTTGGTTTTGTAAGGATATTCTGACATTGTAGTTCGTTATTTGGATGTTTGATAATATGTATTATTATTTAACAAAATTAATAAAATCAAAAAATTTTTCCTATAAGTATTATAAGTAAATACCTTTAAATTGTGTAATCATTCTACATTTTTAAGCTATTTTACTTGAATTTTTTTTTACTTTTCTGTTCCTAAATATAGCATTTCAGTTTTTATAATAAGTCTTTTTTTAAAACACTTTTAATGGAAATTTCCTTTATAATAACAAGAAACTATAATTTTGCATGTTCAAATTATCTTTTAAAACAATTTACTGTCTTTACAGGTTAATACTGAAGTATAAAGACATGTTCTTTTTAAAAATATAAACTTTATTTAATCCGATAACATTCTTAATAAACAAAAAATATACTTTTATGCACATAGCATCATTGTGAAATTTATGTTAACACATTAAAATAAGCCTTAAATTAAATGGTTAATAATATATTGTGGAGCTAATAAAAAAAGTCATGTAAGTATATAGTATTTATAATATAAGTTTGTGAAAAATTTGTCGGTTTGTGACATTTATCTTGGGAAACATTCCTTTAATTATAATGAGGTAATTTTATATACTTGATAGGAAGCAAGCTATAACTGCTTCCTGAAATTAAGCTTTATTCACGTCCGTTTCAAAATCGAAGCGCGTTTCGAATATTTCCTGTATAAAGATATAGGAAATGTGAATATTAGTCGGCTCAAAATTTTTATTTTCCTTTACAATACCAATAAGTGGATTAGAACATGAAATGGAGTTATATCCATCTGATATTTGAGGGAAGTTTTGGTAATTATTAAAAACCAGTCTTTTTTTGTAATTATTCAAAATTATTTCTAATCTCTGAAATGCAAATGATTTAAGATTGTAAACTAATATATTTCACTTTTTCCTAATTCAATAATAACTATTATTCATTATGTTAAATTAAAAATACAATTGGTTATATAATTTTGAATAATATTAAAAACCAAAATGCAAACATTTAGAATCCCCTATAATCAGAATTCACATTTTTGATATGAATGTATAATTTAAGAATATGTGGATATATGCAATAAAGTTATTTGCAAACTTATTCAGAAAATAGTGCAAAATAAATTAAATATCAAATTCTCTAATTTAATTCAATTTCAGTATCTTATGATGTAAAACAAATGTTCATTATGATATTTCTATTCAATCAATGAATTTTAAAGATAATATTTTGAAAATTATCCTTTTGCTTCATTAAATACAGCAAAATCAGGAATATTTTCTGGTTGAATTTATCAACTGAAAAAGCATCTATATTATGATTATATTCTCACAAGTAGTAATTATACATTAAATAATTATATTTAATGCACAATTTATAAATTAACTTAATATTTTTTTCAATTTAACTGAGTTTAGCATACTTAACTATCATTTAATCCGATTTAATTCTTCAATTTAACAAATTGTAAAGTTGTATTTCATAGCGCATTTTATCAAAAATTTGTTTAATAAAAGCTAATGTTGAAGAAATAAAATAATGGATATTTATTTATTGAGCTAAAGGATGTAAAATGTTTTTTAAATTAAATAATTTAAAATATAAATTTAATTAATTCAATTTATAACAATGTAAAATCCTATAATAAACAATTCTGTCAATTTAGTGTTCCATTTTCTCTAATGACTCATTATTAATACATTTATTTTAATGTTCCTTGAGAACAACGTATCTGAAACATGTTTTTTCATAATTTTATTAATTGTCTCTGAGAAACTTTAGATATTCCTTCTTAGAAAGAATTTAGTTCATAATATAAACGTGCATGTCAAGTCATTAAAACAAAACTAATTAATAAAATAATTTTCATGTTGAATATTTAAATATATTTATGTTACAAATATTTTCTTCCCAAGAACTTATAAACAAAGTATTCTAATTTCTAAAAAAAACAGGTGTAAAATCTTAGTTGAAGAAGATACCATCTGTATTAATATTTCTTTCATGCATATATGACTTTAAGAAATTAGTTTTTTTTATATATATTTCTCAAGATTTTGAAGGAGATAAAACTTTTATACTGTGAAGAGAATTGTATTTCGAAAGTTAAATTATTTTAGTTCAAATTCCATAGTTACATCATTTATAAACATATGGATAACATAATTTAATACATGGAGAGAGGTAGTTTCATGTTCTTTCTTTCTTTTTAAAATCTAAATAAAGTTTAAATATTTTAGAAAACTAAGTTTTAATTTTATGCATTTTAAGGATTCTTTATAATACCATGAAATAAATATTTTGAATATAAAGTTTTCTTTTTATCACCTCTAAAGAATAAACTTAATTTTTTCTAGTAAATTAATTTAAAAAAACTGTTAATTAGTTGTTGTGTAGCAATAAAGATATTATTTTCTAATTTTTCGCTAATAATATAACATAATGAGTATGGTTGCACTCTAATTATCCATAATCTAATGTAATTCAAGTAAGTCTAATGGAAATTACTGTAAAAATGACAAATAAAAATATGGAATTCATGTCCATACTTTTAACACATGTAGTGCACCTGGATCTTGAGTGAATATGCATAATTCATCTGTTCAGAAATTAAATAAGAATTAATTTAAAGAGATTAAGATAAGAAATGAAATAGAAATAATAAAGAAAAATATTGTCCTCATTTAAGAGCTATAAATTCCTTATTGTACATAAAGAAACCTTCAAATTTCAAGGTATTGATTTTAAGTTATTTACTGTTCATTGGGTTTTTGTTCCCGCTTCATTCAAATTTTCGTACAATGAAGCCAGGTGCATAGTTAATTCTTGGAAATATCTTAATATGGAACGTATAATTTTTTGATGGTTCAAAACACAATAAGATTAAGTCATACATTTGTTGAGATGGATGGTCGTAAAATTAATAGTTAGTCTTCTTTAAGAGTTGTTTGTTTAATTTTAAGTTTGGTCGATCTATTAATATATTAAACAATTAAATTAAGAATCTATAAATCAATTTTTATTCCTATTAAATCTAAATATTTAGTTCTATACAGAGAATGAATCACCTTTTAAAAAATCTGGAATTTGAAAAAAATAGTAAATTCAATATTTAATTGGATTTACTGCCTTTTTTGAGATGAATTTTATATGGATCTCAAATCGATGTAATGAAAAATAGCATAACTTTAAATAAGTTGGACTTCATTCGGATTTGATATTTAATATAAGGAATTACGAAAAGATTAAAGAGCATTCAAAAAATCAACTTTGTCATTTCGCTGTCTTTTAAAATAAAGAGTTAACGCAATGTTTCCTTGTCATATTAAATTATTTAAAATTACTTTTATATTTTTTCGTTATTTATATTTTTTTACCTTAAGCCCTGATTTCCTTCAGTCTTTTTCTTTCAAATTATATAATATTGGAATATATAATGTGTCTTAAAAACAATTCCATATGATTTTAATTTTTTTAATCAAAATCATATGGAATTGTTTTTAATATATTATTTTCCATTGATAGTTCAACCATTATTTCTTTTTAAATTTTCTCATTGTTCGTTTTTTATTTAATTCTCCCATGGAAATTAAAAAATTTTGCTTTTACTTTTAAATGAGATCTTTAAAGGATCTTTTAATTTGTACTTTGATAAAAATTTCGTGAAAGAATTATTGAAGAAAAAAATTGCTTCTACTCTTATAGGAGAGTGCATTGAATTAATTGTGCATTAAATATCCTTAGTATTGCTACCAATTTGTAAACAAAAATTTTAATGTGATTTAAAGTATGCTCTACTGTTGCTGTTATAACTTGTTATCATCTTATAACTGTTTGAAATTTCTACGTAGCATTTTAGCAAGTTTAATAAATTCATTTTGGTATCAACCATTTAATGATTTTTTTACTAATATCTATTCCAACAAATGTATTTAATTTTAATTTTTGAATCACAATATTTTAAATGAGTATTGATGACTTGCTATAATTAAATTGTTAATTTAATATTATAAATAAAAATCTGAAATTTATCAACATTTCGTATAGGTAAAAATTTTAATCAATCGATTTCATGTTTAAAATATTTACAATTTAATAACTTTAATCTTACTTTTTTCAGAATTGGTATATGAAGAAAATTTAATTTGCTTATTTTAAAATGCTTTTAGATTTGTTTTACAAATAAATGTATGATTGTAATTTACGTAAAATATAATGATTTACATGCTTCGATTCATAACTCATTGTAATTGAAACCATTAATGAACATTTTGAATACATATTGTTAAAAATTTATAAACATTATTGGTATTTGTTTTAAAATATTTCAGACTGATAGAAGATAACAATGTTTTGGGCAAATAATTGCGCAATTTTGGCGTATTTTATGTCATAAACGTTTGGCAAGTTTCTTTGGTGGCCTAGAGAAAAATAGATACATTTGGACGCCGCAGGCGAACGGCCTACTCGCGTAGCGAGTGTAAGGCCTTTAGCGTTCACTGCGTGAAAATCCAACACGGGGAGGCACCGAGTCATCTATCGGGCAAGGAAAACACACAACCGTTCCAGCAGCCGAGTGCCTTACCTGACGTGCCGTTGCTCTGCTCTGCCGGTGGTATGGCCAGTCTCTCCAAGACAGTCGGTTCAATACCGGAACAAACCAGACGAACCGCCCATCAACCCAACGTGTATGCATCACTTCCCTAGTTTATTGAAACATTATAATCACATGACAAAGCCCGAGCGCGAAGTGAGGCCCACGCAGTGAGCGTCACCTTTACATGTGCGGGCTGGGAAATGGTGCCCTCTAGGGGGACTTTGTGGGAAAGTGGGCCGCATTTGCGTGTAGCTAGAGGGAAACCTAGAATACCTCTAGCACCCACCCCGAGCTGTCTAGCAACTCTACTGCTGTTACAGGGAGAGCCGCAGTCCGCCCTATGAAGGTTGTCTTTCATAATTCTTTGTCATGGAGTCCACGGTGTGACGTTTCCAAGTCGTTGAGTACAAAGTTCGTAAACACACGCCTGGAATCACTTTCGCTGACTCTGTGGTTCAGCTGGTAGGGATGCCTTCGACACGCGCACACAAAAGTTCTTGTATAGGGTGACTCGAGCACCTTTCCAGCGAATTCTTCACTAATTGGTGGAAATGATAGTTAGCCGTCTGAGAAACCACAGTTGTGGCCGGATTAACTGTACCATAGAGTCTCTGGAAAAAACACTTCCCAAGTAGGGCACAACACAAAGTTCGTGATGAAACTATACAAGGTTCACGTCTTCTACCAGGCTCCTTGTCCTTGTTGGTGGAGTCCTTTCTGCTGCAGTCTTGTATCTGTGTGTTGTTGATTTGTAGCAGTCGGGCTCCTCTTATGTCTTAGTCAGGATAAGTCTCATTTTCCACTGCAAGGTGGTTGCTCCTCAGGTAGGTGAGGCATGCCTATTCCTCAAGATGGTGAGGTCTGCCAGTATCTATATTTGTTTGTGCTATCTTGTAAATCCTCAATAAGGTGAGGTGTGCCTTGTTGTTTGTGTTTGTTAGTGTTTGTTGAGCACAGGGTTAGTTGTTATCTACATCTACCGCCACCGGTTTAAGAATTTCCAGTTTCTTTATTATATCAATTAATTTGTTTTGGGCAGCTTTATTAGTAATAAGAAGATCACTCCATGCGGGGAGATTTTCTTCTGTCGGCTTGTTAAGATGGTACGACGATGTTAGTGGGCAATGAAATGCATAATGTTGCGGATTTCCTTCTTCCCCACATATGCAATTTGCTGTTGTGGCTTTCCCCAGCCTGTGAACGAAGGTGGGAAATTGGCCATGTCCTGTGAAAAATTGGGCCAATTGCTGCTGGCCAACCAGTCGCTTTGTGTTCACTTATGGGAAGAAGGTGTAAGTGTATCTACCTGTGTCTGCTGAATCCCACTCATATTGCCACTGTTTGATAATTTCCGTTAGGACCAGTTTCTTTAAGTGCGACTGTGGTAATTTTAATGTATCGACAGATGGCATTAATGTGGCCCTTTTGGCTGCTAAATCAGCCTCCTCATTATCAGTTATTCCTGTATGCGCTGGAACCCAGTGTAATTGAACTTCGCTTTTCCTGCCTAATTGGAGGAGGAGTTCTTGTGTTTTTATTACATATTCATTGCGCTGTTTGTGTTTTGCCAGTGCATAGAGACTGGACAAACTATTTGTGTATATGTATACCTTTCCTGGGTTCACTTCATTTAGCCATTGTATTGCCTGTCTTAACGCATATATTTCGGCCTGGAATACCGAGTTATTTGGGCTCATGGGCAGTTGAGTGGTTTTGATGATTTGTTCGTTATTATAGGCTATGTATGCCGCCCCAACACCATCGTTTGTTTTAGAACCATCTGTATATATTTTTAGCTGTGTCGGTAGCGTTTGTTTGTGTGGTGGAAAGTTAATGTACCTAGTCATTATTTTATCAGCTGGGTGGATTGTGTTGTATGCTGCCTTGGTTTGATAGTGTCTCGCATCTAATGAGAGTTGGCCTATGTTGCCACTATTTTGGAATCTTAGTACGTTTTCCACGGTCGCTTCCCTGAGTACCTGGAGATGTAATGGTATCACACCCGCTAGGACATAAAGCGCTGCTGTTGATGTTGTTCTGTAGGCCCTAGTTATCCTAAGGAGAAATGGCCTTTGTGTTGTGTGTAATTTCTGAATGGCTTGTTTGCCTAGGTTATTACCCCATACTGACGATGCGTAGGTGAATATTCTTTCTGCTACTGTGTGATACCAGGTTTTTAGTAGTGAGGATTTAATACCCCAGGCACGCGGTGCTACTTTAATTAAATGTCCGTGTGCCACAATGGCTTTTTGTCTTAGCGAAAATAGATACATTTGGAAAATCTATCACCTAAGTCCTGGGACCAATTTTAAGCGTGATTGCATGGAATCCAGAACCTTGGTGAACTCGTAGATATTCACGCCACCTCAAAAAGAAGCACTTCGTGAACACTATCAGTTTTGAATACAAGTCTAGTGCATAGAAGCTGCAATCTACCTGAGGTATTAAATATTCTGTCTTTATAATTTATTTCCTGTTGTATTAGCTAAATTAGAACCATGTAATAATGATTTTTTAGCTGAAATTTCTTGTATCTTGTTGAATTTCCTATAAATAAAAGTCTTTTAATGTTTAAAATTTTGTTCTATCGACTTTCAACTAACACGTACTCTGAAGCGCGGCATAATAGAAAGGGAGTTGCTTTTGAAACTACAATTTCTGTCTACAAAATTCTGGTTGAAAAATATTAAATATAGGTTACGAGTTTGATATTTGTATTTCAAATAATTTACCTGTAAGCTGGAATCAAATTTTAAATCTATACATTGAAAAAACATTTTCTCAAAGATATCAATAGTGGTTTCAAGTAATTGTCATGTGTTAAATATTTGAAAATGATACATTTGCTTTTTTTAAATTCCACAAGTGAGTATTAGTGTAATAAAGATGTGCTTTAAGTCTTGTGTAAAATTTATCATACATAAATATTTTTGCTTTTCAAGAGTTTTTCACTCGCACAATTACTGTTTCACAATGTGTATATATAATTTTATTTTGATCAAATTTAATTTATTAGCATATATATTTTATTGTACTTTTTTAATTTTTTATTTAAAAACAAAAATGTCAAAATTTTATTCTCGTTTTCTTTCAAAAGTTTCATGAAATATGTATTATATAAACAATTCACAACTTTATTAATTCAATAAATACCATAAAAGTACACTATTACACTAGTAATCAATATTAAGAAATTTTGAAGAAATTTTTTAAAAGAGTTGGTCGAAATGCAAAACCACTACTTCGACAAAGATGCAAATCATGTTCGTCGAATACATAAGGATACACATGAGAGTGGTATTAGTAAAGAAACCGGTTTAAAAAAAAATATGCGTTACAAAACACACTTTTTGTTTGCTATAATTCTAACCGAATATCTTGGTGTTTTTATGTAGAAAAATCAATTGAATTCACATACACAAATTTTAACAATAACAATAAGTAATTACCAACACTTAGATGATGAAAAGAAGTGGTAAATTGTAGGTAGACACAATGCAGACTAATCTCAAATCCAAATTTAAAATGAGTTCGATGTAACACCAGAACAGTTTTAATTGGTATAGTTTCAAGAGACCAAATCTATTGAAAAAAAGTGTGAGTAATGTTGTACAAGAATCATGATGGTCAAAATAATCACACTTTTGTAGAGAGACGTTAGAAGGATACGGCAACTTCTTTATTCTGGCGTTACTTGTATATGCCCACAGGAACCCAAGTTTCAAGGGTGACGGTTCCCAGAAGACTTCTTGAGAGAATGTTTGTTTCACGAATACCAGCAATTTGCGTCCCTTCTTAGTGCAAGAGAGTCCATTTAGTATGGTGCCGAGAGAGTAGAGTAAAATCAATGGAGAATCATTCGCTTCTCTGACGAGTCAACCTAATCATATACTCTCGCAGTACGTTCGTTTGCAAAGAACCAAAGACCCTCTAAATGCTCTCTAATATCCATTAAATCAACTATTATGGTGGCGGAGATTTAATGATAAGGGCAGGCATCTTATTAAATGGTTGTACATCACTAGATGATATTTGAGAAAAGTAATGTAACTGTTGTGGGGTATAGGGATGAAGTCTTGGAGCCCTATGTTCGTATTTTCAAGGAAGCAGTTGGAACTGAATTCATTTTAATGGACAATAACGTGAAGTCACATAGAGCTCTTCTGGGTGCAGAATTCTTGTAAAGTAAGGATATTCACAGGATGGATTGACCAAACAGAACTCCAGACTTCAACTCAATAGAACAATGTTTGAGACGCATAAGGGAAAGCAATTGCAACTAGGAACTTGCCTTCCGGAACCATCCAGAACCTGAAAAGAGGTTGATGAATGAGTTTGACTAATTGCCTCAGGTAATCATAAGCTGACTTGTTTCTAGTATAAAATCATGCTGCAAGACTTGCATATATGTAAGAGCGATAGGGGTAGGGCTCTTACATATATGAAAGTCTTGCAGCATGATGTATACTAGAAATAATCCATTTTCTTATTCTATTCTGGAATCGCTGTTGCATATCTTCCGAGTCCAATAAATATTATGGATGATAATTCATGTGCTTCATAACTATCACATTGTTATTTCTATTGTAATGTGTTAACGTATGTAAATACAAAATCACACTGAAATTGGTCCAGTAGTTTCGGAGAAAATTGAACTAATCATATTATTTTAATTTTGAAAGGCGTAGTATATGTAAATTGAAAATTGATGTGTTCTTGATATATTTTAAATTATAAATAAAAGTGATAAAATTTACAGTTAGAAATCAGCATACATATTATGCAACCTGTATGATTTTATATATTGATATACCACCTATTCAAAATTAAACAGTTTGTATATATTGTTCAAATTTCAATGCATCCAATAACATCGTCTAATTAATACATTACCATTAGTTTAGTTCAATGTGTTAAATTTTTTATTTTATAGAAGTGTTTTATATTGAAATATTCTCACTGTTGCCAATAAAAAATTCTTCACAATGTAGAACCTAATGCACAAACGTGAAATTTACAATATAGTAAGAATTTTTGAAACTCAAACGATTAGCTTCGCAAAGATCATTTTCCGGGTTTTTTATTTTGAATTTTTTTTTAACCTTTGCTCATTTTTTCCAATATAATATACTGTTATCGAATGTATATATATATTTATTTGAAATGATTTAGCCCACGGTGTATTCAGATATTCTTTTCTAAATGAAGTTAAATGTTTAACTAAAATGGAATGATAAAAATTATGAAAACATTTATGTAAAACACAATATTATTCTATCCAAATTTGCTGGGTGCATTTGCTTATTCCTGTTTTGCTAGAGATTTTTAGAAGTAGTTTGTAATTACTTTTTAGTTTGTAAATTGTTTGTAAGGTAATTTACTTTAGCAATTTAAAGTAAATTACCTTCTTTGATTATTTATAAATAAGTAATACTGTTTATTTTTCTCCAAAATTATAGTAATTATTTTTGATGTATTGATAATTCATATTTGTAAATCTCTATATATCTTAAATATATTTTTATATATTAAAAATTTTTATACATCTCTTATAATTTTGCCTTGTTCTTAAATTTATAATGTGAAATGTATATTATATATATATATATATATATATATATATATATATATATATATATATATATATACATTTATATTTATGCATAATATGTCATATATATATATGTATATATACCAACATATATAAATTTCTATGTGTGTAGATCATGTATGTATACACATTAAATTTTTGTAAAAGAAATTAAATATTAAAATACTTATCAATTATCTTTGTTGCTTACAATTTTACTTTTTACAAGTTTATCCTTATTCTTTTAGTTTGTCTTTTCAATCTGAATATTTAAATGAGCCCTTTCTAGATATTTTTA
>JAPDSC010163351.1:0-25220 GCA_026290005.1 Latrodectus geometricus
ATATATTTAGAAATCGTTAACGTACCTAAGAAATCGGCCTAAATAATAAGCCAAAAATTAAGGTCTTGTATTTTTGAAGCTTGGTTAAAATTTTCAGCAAAAACATTGCATGCATTATAATAATTGAACAAATTCTCTCACAAAAGCAATGAATATAAACTAACATTGCTGATTAGCATGATCCAATATTTTGATATCATTTATACGGTCTTTATCAGTATCCATAGCACATTAGTATTCATATATTTTATTTCATATATTTTACTTAATACTTAATTAGTACTGCATTGTTTTTTAAAAACAAATTTAGTTCTATCACTAATGATATCTTTCAAAATATTTTTACGTAATCCTCTCAAAGAAGGAAGATTGGTCTAACATTTTAATAACATACTAAACACTACAAACTCAAAAATATATTAAGCAGCAAGAATAAATGTAATATATTTAACATAAATTACAGGAATTGCAAAATAATGGAACAGATAAAGAACAATTCAATAGCATGCAAAGTATATTTTGAATGTTGGAGTTTATGGTAAAATATCCTTTTAACAGTTTAAACTGAACACATTTAAATCACATATATTAACTGAAAATATACTTCTTAGCTTATTAAAATAATTCATTATGATCAGTGACTTTATAAATTTGTAGTGAAACACGTCTCGGACGAAATCAACTGAAAATAATAATGCAAAAATACGTTTCATTCAGAATGGTTCGATATTTTGATTATAACTTCAATGATAAATTAAAGAGAGAAGACAGTTTAATGCTAACTTTCATGGCTTGTACTCTTCAACCAAGAGTCATTGAAATGTTTTCGACATTGTTCTCCATCAATGATTTATGAATGACAGAAACAGACCAGCCCAGTACTTTTAGTGTAATGGAACCATAATTATGATCCGCCATTTCTATTGGTCACCATTACTGAAATAACTGCTGCCACACACAGAAATGATAATGTTTACTGAAGATTTTCGGATGGCGGCTTCTGTTTCACGGAAGATAGCGTGTTCGTGTAATTGCTGCCACTACATTTTTATAAAAAAAAAAGAAGAAAAAATTCCATTTTCTGAAGAGGAGTAAAATGAAAGCAATAAAAGGACTTTCCGTCGTGTTGCCATTCAGCGATTTTAACACTTTTAGGTGATTATTTTTTTTTCTATCATTTCATTCTATTCATTGTGATAGAGGTAAAAAAATGGTTTGTAGTTTCGCGTGCAAAAATTCCTTTGTGAATGTCTCAGATGAATTCTTTACTTTCTGGTAGCAAAACGAATACGTATGACCTTAAAATGTTTGATTTAATTATAAAGTAATCTTATTATAACTTTCTATAAGAGTTCTTCTCATTTATTAACCTTGATGGTAGAATCAGCTTTTAGGGATGAAATGCTCAAGGTTTAATCTTAAACTCTTTTAAAGAAGGATGTAAATTAAAGGCACGCGAGATACAGGAAATAATGAAAAGAGTACAAAATACTTTAATACTAGGCGATATAAAATTCCTGATTTAATTTATTTATTTTGATACATATAATGTGCAATATTTAAAAATTATTTTTAATCTCATATTTCTGACCCTAAATAGTCAAAGCAGGACATCTAAACTTCCTCAGGACAACTAAAATTTGTCGTGATCTTATAAATAATCGAATTTACAGAAAATATTCGATAATGACAAGAAATGCTTTTTTAAGACTTTTAAGACTTTTTATAAAACAAGATTTATAACTGTTGTTTTTATGAAAATGAATTTGCTTCTTTATCAGCTTATTACAATTAATAAAATTCTTTTAATTTTATAGACATCAAGTGAAATATTCTATAAAATATTAATTAATTTTTAACTTTATTCTTATCTTTACGTGTATCCAAACAGAAAATACACCAAATATTTTAGTGATATAAGGTAGAGATGTGCAATAAAAATGAGTACTTTTTAAGAAGTATTTTCCCTGTGAGCATTTTGTCTTGTATTTATGAAAGAAAATACGCTATAAATCAATTTTAATCTTTTATCAATACAATCAAATAAAGTTAGTGAAAATAAACTGCAAATAGCTAATTATTAGGAGAAAGGCGTATTTATATATGTATATGCTGGATACTGCTTTTGCGTTACTTAATGTTAGGTAAAAACAATATAATAATTAATTCTGCATTTGAATTTTTACAATGCAGTTTGGTTATGGCGCTATATTCATAGATTCTATGCTCAGAAACAAACTACTATTGATTATTTGTAGTAATCCGACTTTGCTAAAATTCAAAATGCGCCCAGAAGCTAATTAAATGCTAATTTTTTAACTGATATTTCAACTTTGTCATGGGTTTTTCCATGTAGTAATATATTTAACTCAGTGTTTTTTATCCATGCTTTTTATTCTTCCTAATGAGACATTTATAAAAATCTAATATTATTTGTACATATTAAAATGTGTTACGTCATAATCTATGTGAATGAAATCCTATTTCTATTTGTCCACCGAATATTTTCCAGGTTTGAAATAAGAACAATTAAATGGAATGAATTGAATATGTCTCTGTTTAAAAAAGCATCAAAATTTTTATGACATCATTTATAAAAATATACTTAAAAACTGTGATTAGCATTGATTTGAGCTCGTAGTAATGTTGCACATGAATTAATTTAAGCATAATAGCATTCCGCTCAGGAACTTTTCTCGCTTCAAAGAGAAAGCGTTTGTGGTTCTAAGACCTCATTAAAAAATTACTACTTGTGCATAAATGTTAGAAATAGCGAAAAAAATAATTAGGCATCAAATCCACCTTTTTTCCACATTACAATATAATTTTTTTTCTAAAAAAAAAAAAAAAAAAAAAAAAAGATGTTTACTATTTTTTAATTTTGTAAAATATATTGTTTTCGCTCAATTCAGCGAATGCGTTTATGCTTTTACTAATATCCTGCCGATCGAAAAAACATCGGAAAGTGGATAAAAAAAGAGTTCCGATTTCATTATTTATAACAAGAAAATTTTCAAAGGCTCCCAAAATTCTTTGGATATTTTTTTTTTATTTCGTGATGCAAATAAACCATTTTGAATTGATAAGGAATTATTTTATTAAGCACTTTTAAAAATAGTAGTTATTAAACACTTGAAATAGTAAATATTGTAATTTTTTGGAACAGCAATTTTTAACTATGAAAAATAGATACATGTTTCCCACTGTAATTCTGTGTAATTCTTGCTGTAATTGCCTATAAGTTATTCAATAAAATGTTATTCTCAATATTAAGATTGCAATGAGAGTATTGTTTCAATTATGTTTAAAATAATTTCTTACTGGTAGGAAAATAAAATTGCCATCAAATTTTATGCAGCTGTTTGGACTCTTTGCATATGTTACTTTCACAGCATTTCCTTCAGCTTTAATAAAAAGAAATTATTAAGTGTTTTCATTTTACAAAATCTTTAAATTTTTGTTTAAATTTATTAGTTAAATATTATTAATGCTAACATAAACAGAAAACATAAATTTGATAACAAAGAATTTTATAAAAATAAAATGAAAAATGTGAATTCTAAATCTAATTGATATCAAAATGGAAATTATTTCTTTCTATTGTTTTAAATTTTCATTATAAAGATGAATATAGTTCTTAATAAAGATTAATATAATAAATATTCAAACAACAAAAATATTTTTGAAAAGTATGTATAATTTACTTGAATATGAATTTCTAAATTGCGTCGATTACTTATCAGAATTGAAAATCTTTGAATTAATTTTTTGTATATATTTAGAACTAATTACGTTATTTATTCTGTTTAGATATTTATAATTTATGGGTTTTGAATTAGAAAAAAATTATCACATTAGTTACGCGGCTTAAATTAATGAAAATAATATTAATAATGTGTCATTAAAATTATTTTGTGGCATTAACACACAAGGCCTAACATGAAATGCATTTTACCTGATTTTAATTTTCCCTGTTATGCATAATTCAAGGTCAATATTATCAAAGTTAGCCATTTTGGTGCTAACATTTCCGAAAGTCGATCAAATAGCATTGCATTTCAAATCATTCACAGCTGTCTAGCACCGTGCAGATGCAGTCAATAGCACATGAATATGAATCGGTTTCCATGGTAACCAACCACAAAGCCCGTTTTTGTTGACGAACTTGAAAAGTTTAATGAATGAATAAAAAGCCTGAATATATTTTCGTGATCTTTCGAAGCAATATAGCGTCGAGATTTTTGATTAATTCATTTGATTATGAATATATCGATTTCATAAATTTTTCGCGTCGAAGTTGTCTAGGTGAAAAAAATCCGTTTTACAAATTTTCTGTACGATATTGAAAATGTAGTTGCATGCTTTGTAATAAGTAATTTCCTTGCATTAATTAGAATAAATACTAATAGTTAAAGTGAAGTTAAATATTAGAAAAAGGGAAGTAAATTTTTAAAGATATTTGGAAATTCGTTCGAATCTTTATAACTTTTTAATCTCTTTTTAAGATAGTTAACAACATATAAAACGGACTATTCAATATAACTCTTATATTAATTTCTTTTTAAATTATAAGCATTTATTTGAAATAAAGAATAAAAACACACTAAATAGGAAGCAAAAGAATATTCGTTTCTAAATTTAATCACCTTATTTACAATGCAATCCAAAATCAAAGATCCAAGAATGGTTTATAAAAACTATAAACAAAATTCATAAATAAATGTAAGTATAATTGTACAAACATTTAACAATACTTTATCTGATATTGAAAACTGATTGCAAAAAAGGGTTGTTAATATAAATTTAAAAATATTTTGCATTGGCTACAATCTTAAGTTACCCGGGTGTTACCATCAGCAAGATAACGCTTGGGCTAAAATTGCACGATTTGCCCCACAATGATTATAATTATATGAAATTTTTACATAATTTGCCAGGTTATTCTATATTTTACAAGTAGAGTAAGTTTGGGAAAGATTGGGTTGATATAACAAAAGGTTTATTGGAATACCACCACAAATTAATTAATCAGAACTTACTTTCATAGCAGAATCTGTATAGCAGAAAATCAAAGAAAATTTAAAAAATATCCTCTACCGGATATTATCTAGTATAAAAATCATCAAGAACTGAAGAATCTACTCAAATACTCTTTTAGCTTCAAATATTTAATTAAATGCTTTTTTGCTCTGAACTTGTAATCATTTATCCAACTTGTGATCACATATCCAAAAATTATGGTCATGGCTCAATGAAAAAAAAACTTTGATTATATATATATATATATATATATATATATATATATATATATAAATACAGAGTGAACAATGTATTAACAATATATTTTTATATTTCCCATTATTTAGTTTACAAAAGATGCGTACAAATAAACAAAAATTTAAGCATTTTACAGAAAAAAAATGGTTAAATTTTATATTTTTCTTATATTAATAATATACAATGTGGGAATAATTATAAAAACTTTTTAATTATTTTTTCTATAATTAAATTCCCAAAATTGTCTTGAATAATTGCAAGAATTACTTTTAATTTAATCATAAAATTATTATTAAATTAAAAGTAATTCTTGCATTTGAGTTATTGAAAAACGAGATTGTTTTAAATAAACATGGCAATAACTGATTATTAGATGCATTGTTTTACAAATATATTTGTTAACGATGAATCAAGAGTATAATCAAGAGATAAAATAAGTTTACTTTATGCAGAAATCGATTATCGTTCAAGGTTATATAAAAAAATATTATATCAAAATTTGTATTGTTTAATCGAGAAGATTGTCTTGAAGAAATGCTTTTTTTAATTTATAAATTTTGAATTCATTTATTTAAAGAAAGACAAGTCTTAGGTAAATACAAATGATAATAATTTTTTTATTAATTCATCATTTTGAATTGAATATTTATCTATGTAATTTAAAATGCTTAGTTAAAATATAATGAATAGATTAATTTTTTTATTAAAGCTTCATTATCGAGAAACACATTCTTATCAAAAAATAATTATGATCATAATTTTTGTAAATTATTTTCTTTCGATTCCAATTAACTTAATAATGTAAAAATAATATTATTTAAAAAACAATATTAAAAAATAATATAAATAAACACATTTTTTTTCATATAAAGCATATAAACAAATTTTTATAGAACCTTAACTAAGTTATATTAATACAGATTGAAAACAGATTGTTTCAGATTTTTTCAATTAAATTATATACGATGCCAAATAACTTATACATTTTTTATTTGAACACATCAAGTTATCTTTAGGAATAAAATAAATCAATTATTCCCATCAGTCAATTATTTTAAAAATAGTCATAAACTTGAATATTAAGACAATTTTTTAATATCAAAATTATAATTTATATACTTATAATTTTACATAATATTTGTGTTTTTTAACGCAATGAAAGATTCAAAAGAATTATAGAAATATTCTTTCAAATTTTATTCAAAAATGTTACTTTTTAGTTTACGGGCTGAAATGGATTTAATGTACATTCTTTTGAGGTAATAAAAAACGCATGAAATGTAATTTATGATCCGAATATCGTATTTTTATGAAAATATTTTAAAAAGTAAAATAATAAAATATTGCTTGAGAATAAAAATACACAATCAGAAAACAATTTATAGCCCGAAAATTGTGGGCAAACATTTTTTTATGTAAATTATACCGAAGTTGACATTTTTTTAAAGTTGTTTGATATTTTACAGTTTTTTTTTATTCTTTTAAAAATTTATACAATGAAAAAAAGCTGAGATTGAAATTTAATTAGCGAGCAATGAACAGAAAATTTTAATAAGAGTATACTAAAATGGAGGAAAATCTGTTCGTATAGATAAGTGGAATTTTAGCACTGTGCATTCTTGATAGTTTAAAGCACTAAGTAGCTTATAAAAACCATTTAAAATACACAGCGTAAATTGAGGGCTATATTCAAACGTTGCAACAGAAGAAACCAAGAGAACTCCCAAGTACCCTGCACGATAGATACTCATGAAGGAGTCTGAAAGGCAACATTCGCCTCCTATTGTGCAACACTGGCTGATATCGAACTGGAGACCTTTCGCACTGAAGAAATATTCAGAAAACTTAATAAATTAACAGTACTTAGTGTAACTTCTAAAAAAAAAAGATTACATTTGTTGAAAAGAAAGAAAGTGTAGACTGCTAATTATTTTTACTCACATCAGCAAAAATATAATTGTAAATCAAAATTAATACTTTTAAGTTAACCCTAAAAGACAACGGACTATTTCCCTCAGAAATTGAATGACATATTTTGCCGTAACATTGATTTATAGCACTCCTTATCAGTAAAAAGCCTTTGTAACTTAGAAAACCATAAAATGTAATTGGATTTTGCTAAAAATTAAAATTAGAAGAGCCGAACAAATTTTCAGAATTATGTATTTTTAGCTCTGGTTGTAAAACAAACAGCAAAATCCCTATGATTGACTTCACATTTAAATGTCAGTGCATTTGTAAAACTTGGCAATCAAATCATTTGCGAGTCTTATTGTTAGGGTGCACTTGAAAATGATTATTAAATTTGTTTATTTGAACATTTGAAAAAGATTTATTTATAAAGTACTCAAAATCTAATTATGTGAAACAAATTCAATCTCTATTAAGACAATGAATCTTAAAATTTTTGTAAGTTTTGAGTATATTATCACTGCACTACGGCCATTAAGTCGATCTGGAAACAAAACTGTTAGAGAGCAGTTCTTCGGTTCAACATTTCGTGGGTTCGAATCCCACCTAGGACATTGATGTTTGTAGGGATTCGGAATCCACTTTAAACTGTAGGTCCTCATCTAATTAATTGTTGAGAGACAAAAAACAAAACTAAATTATGGTTATCAAAATAATGCCACTGAATTCAGATTTAATCTTATTTATCATTAATGGGATGAGATGTTTTGAAAAAACGTCATGAGAAAATAATATTTTATTCAGTAATATATGAATTTTTATAAAAACTAACAGATTAACAAATATCAGTGCATAAACCTGATTGCATAACTGTCAATCAAATTTAAAATAACTGATTAAAAACAAGACCAAAGTTACCAAATATTGAAAACTAAATTTTAAATTAATATTTATTTTAAATTAGTTAAAAGAAATGTGTGAATGTATTTTTAAATTTTACTTAAAATCTATAACTAATCATTGAGATATATCAAGTGATTAATAATATTATTAAAAAATATTGTTTCTATTATGAGGTATCCCGTTCAGAGTTAAATAAATAAATAAAAACAAGCCCTTTTTTATTTTTCTTTAAAGTTTTAATAAATCTTTCAACGAATAAACTATTTTATTCTGAATGTTCGAATAATATTTTCTGTGAATGTATAAAAATATCATTGTTTCTACTGAATTTCATTTTATTTTATATTAGGAATTAAATTATAAAGACTAAATAAAATTTACATTTATAATTAAGCTGCAACTTTTTACATAATCTAATCAGATTTTGAGAAAAACGAATTCAATATAGGCAAATACTTGTTAAATTTCGTTAATCAAAATTTTAATATCGTATCTATTTTTGAATTTTGCGTATAATAACATTAAGAACTGAGAACTCATTTTAGAGCAGTTTATTAATTTATAGTTTTTACCAAATAATAATTTCTAATATAAAGCTCTAAAAATATTCTAATCAGATTAGTTCTGTGATTTATCTAATATATTTATCACATCATTATTTAAATAAAACATTTTTTTGTCTGCAGCTGAAATTTGATTTCCTTTAGTGAACAAATTGATTTTCGTCAAAAACTCACAATTTAAATAAGACTTTATTAAAATTCTCAAAAAATATTAATTTTCTATTTTTCATTAAACATTTTATTGACATCTTTCTCTCAATTTAAAAAAGATTTCTCTTTTAAAGTTTTTTTTTTTATTAAAAAATCTCAGAGGTAACCTGTCAATAACAAAAATACTTTATATGGAATTAAAAAAAAAGTAAAAAAAATAAATGACATTCAATAAAAGAGAAAAAAAAAAGGTCTGCGGTACTTCTGACATTTGTGCAGGCGGCATTTTAACGCCTAGCAGCTTTCGCCATTTTCTCGAGTGAAGAAAAAAAAATTTCCTTTTTGGAGAGTATTCTGCACGCCTCTGTAAGTTGTTAGTTAAAGGCGATAAAATAAATATTTCACGCATTTCCCAGTGGTCCTGTAATATTCAACGCGCATAGATAAATTATGGTAGAAAGTTTCGGTAGATAATTTTGGGAAAATATGTTCTCATTCACTTATTTATAAAGCTGTTGTTTTAGTCGAATACCTTCCCACTTTTGAGGATAAAGTTATTTAGAGTTGAATGGTTAGTTATTTTTGCTTAGTAAAGTACAGATTAATGACGGGAGGTAATTGCTTCAGTTAATTGAACAGCTAATACTCTCGGAACCGTGGAAGCAAAATCTTTTTAAGTAAATTAAGCTTGAAATAATTGTGAAGTAAAGATTTATTTTTTATGTATTAATAAGGATTTAAAAATTGTTTTTGAAACTCTAGACGTATACCATAAAAATCATGATAATTATGAGTATTTTAATGCAATAAATTAAATAATCATGTTTAGTTTTTCTAATAAAATTAAAAAGTAATTGTTTTTACAAGTTACTTCTTAGAAATATTTTTATTTCAAAATTAATCATATTTATTAAATATATCATAACTCAATTTCATTCGTACTTCTACATTTCTTGTAATGAATCTAAAGAGTACATAATGAATTTATTTCACTGTTATAATTCTACATATGTTTTACTTATGTTTGTTATTTAAAAATTGTATACTGTGGGTATAACATCATAGGTATTATTTAATTAATCTAGTGAGTACTATTTTATAATCATTGAAGGAACTACTACCCACCAAATCGGAAATTTGGTGACATTTTTTTTCTCACCAACCCAAAATACGTGTTTTTGGCGCCTTTTTTCATGCCAAGATGGATTCTCGCTAAGTACAAATAGTTAATACATTAAAAAACTTTAAAAAAAATAACACAAAAAATGGCACAAAATACAAGAAAATACTAAATTTGGCAACAGCAAAAACCTAAAAGCTGAAAAAACCTAAATTAGCAGCACCAAAATAAGAAAGAGCAACCCTAAGAAGTCCGTAGGGAGTGCCAGATTTGGCGCATAATATTTAGGGGGTATATCAAAGATGTTCCTCATTGAATACTTTTTTTTAACTTTTTCATAAAGTAAAAATGAAATAAATTTAGATAAGGACACACACATACATATGAAATAACTGCTTAAGTATGATTATTCCAATTTCGAAATATTATGAATATTCATTGGTGAAAATTTGCATCCTGTTTCATTAATGTATATTTTTGCTTAGTTATATATTTCATCATTTATTTAAAAAAAACATTTGAACATGATATTATACACAGACTGGCGTATTTTAGATATCAAAAATAACTTTATTCTGCTTCAAACTAATTACTTTTCCGTATAGTATTGGTTATTACAAGAAATTTAAATGCTAATATTTCGTAATTAAACATATTTTAATAAGCACAATAAATTCAATCTTTTTCTTACATTCATAGAAAATAAATGCTATGAAAATGACTTTGTATGACTAGCAAAGAATCATGTTTTTAATAAATTATTGCTTGCATTTATCAGAATTCTGATTTTATGAACTTCATATTAATGAATACTTCACATATTTTTTTTATTTAAGTGCTACACTAAATTGATGTAAGAAATTTCTACTGAATAATCTTTTAATTGCGTTTTAATGAAAATTTATTGTAATTCCAAGATTAATTCCTTATTTTTTTCAATCACTACCTCAATAGCTTCATAAAAAATATTTGTAACTGTGATAAGGAAAAGCATTATAATTTTTTTCTTATCGAGGATACAAAACAACGAGAACTAGCTCTAAGAAGAAGCTGTTAGCTAATTATGTCAACTAAAAGTAAATATTCAAATTGTTATTTATTAAATTCAAGGGGAAACGTTTTCTTTTTTTAAAAATAATTGTAAATATAAATATGGTAAACTAATATTGGAAATGTAGTTTATTTTATAATAAACCAATGTACTTAAAATTGAATTCATTAAGTAAATATTAAAGTATTGTACGGAAAAAATTCATATATGTCATTATATTTTATCATTGACAAATCAATATTTAATTTTTCAAAATCGAAATTTCGTATTTATGAATTCATTTTAGATAATGATTTTCTTATAGTTTTTTTTAGGAAAATTATACAGCAATCAAAATATTTTTAGCTTAAAATTCTTTAATTAAATAAGTGATTATTTAAGTTTCCTTTAAAACGTTAGTGCTTGCCTTCTGTTAAACATTCAATTTCATTTGTTTTTATAAAATATAACAATTCTTTGAGAAAAATAAATTTTCGAGAACTTTTTTGTTTTTCAAAATAAAGTTTTCAGAACATTTTTTGTTTTTCAAAATAAACTTTCGAGAACTTTGAATGTAACATGATTTAACAATTCGTTATTATTATTATTTGTAATTTAACAAGAAAGAACTTCCTTTTTAATGTGGTTTCCTAACAGGCATGTAGCTGTTGTGTCAAAGTCGAGACATTTCCAGGATATTTTACAGTGGATTAAATCAAGAACATACTAATTTCAGTCTAAATAAGTGGAAATTAAAAAACGAAATACCAAAATTTTCTTCAATCCTTTTAATTTAACAATATAAGTAGAATTTTTTAGATTTTTTTCAATATAAATTTTACTAATTAAAAGGTTATAATATCGGATAAATTTACTAAAATTACTTTTAGACTTGCTAAAAAATTCTTAAGTAATTTATCTTAAATACTTGGTCAATATTTTTTCCTTTTAACTCTACATACTTAGAAAATTTTTATCTTATACAAATTGTATTTATTTTATGCATGAACGTAAAATGCAATCTACAACGTGTTCGTGAACGAGCAATTTTATGGTGGACGTCAACAATTAAGTTACGAATGGTAATGTTGAATCACTTCACCGGATGTTTCCATTCGCACGCAAATAGCTCCATCCATTAATTTTAATATGCTTTTATATGTACCCTTCCTCGTGTACTTATGGATAATTATTTGCACCCATTGTGACTTGAAAGCTTTAATGGAAACTCATGTTAAAATCTATTTGTAAACGGATTTTCATATGTCTGTATTTCTAAATTATTTATTGACAATTAATATATGAAAAGTTTCAGTAAAATTGTACATTTATTTTTGTACATTCAAAGAAACAATTTCTATCTATCTAGATTCTTCAGTTTTTAATTATCTTCCAATAGAAGATTCTTAAAATTGATCTATTTTTTTCATATAATTAAATTTTAAATCAGCAAATTACAATTGAAACACAAATATAGATTATATCATTTTAAAAATATAAATTTTATAATTTTTAAATTAATGATTTATGTTGAATATTTATAAGGATTTATTATTCTTTAAAGATTGAATAAAAACTCTACATTATCTGGTACATAAATGAAAGATATTTTTTAACTACTTTAGCATCATTTTTAATAATATACCATCGTATTTTTTTCAATATAAAAATTACATTTAGTACAAATCAAAGACTAGATTTAATTTAGAATAAGGCATTGATATATTCAATGATAGTTCGGATGTCTTTCACTTAAATTTCTTCAATTACTTTCTCCCGAAAATAAATTTCCTTTGTAACTAGGTTGAAACTTCTGTACAATATTGAAACTTTAAAAAAGAAACCTACATTACGCAAGGAATTCTAAAATGAATTCGTTTCTATTCGTTTTCAACTCTAGGTTTCGATCCTATCCTATGTTGAAATTTCTATATTCTGTACAATATTGAAATTCCAAAAGAGAAACTACATTACACAATGAATTCTAAGTGAGAATTCGTCCCTATTCGTTTCCGATTTTTGGTTTCGATCCTATTCTAGGTTTAAACTTCTATCTTCTGTGCAATATTGAAATTCCAAAAAAGAAACCTACATTACACAAGGAATTCTAAAATGAATTCGTCTCTATTCGTTTCCAACTCTGGGTTTCGATCCTATTTTATTTTGAAATTTATATCTTCTGTACAATATTGAAATTACAGAAGCGAAACTACATTACACAACGAATTCTAAGTGAGAATTCGTCCCTATTCGTTTCCGATTCTAGGTTTCGATCCTATTCTAGGTTGAAACTTCTATCTTCGGTACACTATTGAAATTCCAGAAGAGAAACTACATTATATAACGAATTCTAAATGAGAATTCGCCCCTATTCGTTTCCAGATGGCAAGTATTTTGCTCTAATACGATTCAAATGATTAATCTCAAAATCAGATTTTATTTCTGATAATCATCAATAAAAAACTTCTGAGGTTAAATTATATTAATACCATGAAACAATTTTCTCAATTATTTTTTTGGGTAATTTATTTGAGACCAAATGCTTTGCTATATAATTCATTTCTGATCTAACTAACTATCCTAACAATTAATATCTATACAGATATAGTTATAAATGGTTCTCATGGTATTTTTCCTTTATATAAGTGTTACAATAAATAATCCTTCTTTTAGATTTATTATTTTATTACATGATTGCTGGTAAATCCTCATAAGTATTTAATAATATATGCATATGAGGGAATAAAGCATAAACTATTACTATAGGTATTGCTTAACTAACTTTTCTCACGGTGTAATTCTTTTTCATGACCCTTCTTATGACTTTGATGTTAGAGCAAGAATATGACTTTGGTGATTTGATTATTTGGATCACATGATTATTCTCTATTTCAATCCAATATCACAATACCGTATTTCATATATCAAAAATAAACAATCGAGATATATGATTTAAATTTTTATTTTAAATCTAAAACGTCTATTTTTATATCTAATAACTTTTTTCAGGGTGTAATGTTTTCTCCTGACGCTCCTTATGACTCTGATTTTAGGGCAAGAACATGACTTTGACGATTTGATTACTAGGTTCGCACGATTATTCTCTATTTCCATCCAATACTTCAATACCAAATTTCAAAAATAAACAATCGAGATACATGATTTATAACTTTTTATGTTAATATCTGAAACGTCGTTTTTCATATCTTTTTTATTTATCATTTTTATTTTATAAAAAACTATAAACGTTTTTAAAAATTTAACAAATTACAAAAATATGTCAGACTACAAATATTTAGTGAAATAAGAAACCGTAAATAAGTTTTTTTTTATTTAATAATTCATTCTATCCCTAATATAGTTATTTATTTACATACGATAATTATTTAAATGTATCACATTAAACGAAATTAAAATTAATAATTGATAAGGACATTAATTTAGGAAATCGTATAGTTAGTTTGATAAATGTATCAACAATTTATTTAGTAAAGAAGTTTATTTGTTTTTATTAATAGAGGTGAGATATTTTTATGTCCAAACCGTTTTATTCATGATAAATTGCATAAATCAGTTTCTAATTCATGCATAAATCTTAGTATGCCTATAATATGACTTCTAACTCTATTCTGCTTAGAATAAATCAATTTCAGTTCTGATTTCAATTTAGTTGATACAATTTTCCAATTCAAATAAATTACTTTAGATCAGTTGATCCAAAAGATCCTCAAAATGAATGATCGCTTAACCATATATTTTTAGCTCAGCATTTCATTTGTTGTTTCTTTGCCATCAGATAAAAAAAGTTTAATAAATGAACTTCTATTTCTGAACTATTTTGAGTTCTTACACCAATGTTATTTCGACTTAAATATTTCATACCTGCTCAAATATTGAAAATTACATAGTGTTATTTATACCAGAACCAGTAGCATGCTGAATATTTTTCTGTCTCTTTCTCTCACTCTTAGTGGTAATATTATAAAATAAATCTTTAGATCAGAATTGGTGATATTCAAAAAGTCTTAGCTCTGTTACTAATTTGAATAATTTTTGTTTAGATATATTGCTCTTTCCCAGAACTTTTTCCTACATCTGACAGTTTTCTAAATTATTTGAAAATATATAAATGACGTGAAATTGATAAAATGAAATTAAGGTAAATAATTGCAATACAGCATATCTTTTCATATTTTCATTGCATTTAGTACAAAATAAGAACAACAAAGCTATTATTCAATTATCTGCATAAATGATGACATAATTATTGATAGCTTTTTTGTCATAAACATTTTCTGGTATACTATAAATATTTCGAAATTTAGTTATACAACAAAATGTAACTACATCTAATAATATCAGAATGTTTTAACGAATTTTCAAACTAAGATTTAAATTTCAAAGTACTCCTTTGCCACAAACAAATATATAAATATCATATTTTTGAAGGAAAATATCAATTGAGGCAATTTTTAATTTAGGTAATTATTTATATTCAACAAATTAATAAAACAGAAAATTCTTTATTAATAAACTTATTATCATTAATATTTTGAGTGAATAGCCATAACTGTACAGCAAGTAAATTTATTGTGTTATATTGTATAATTTATGCGCATTTATTATATGAATACAGCTTACTGCAGTACATTATTGTACTGTATTTTATTGCATCATTGCACTTTTAGTGTAATGATGCAATAAATGCTTTGTTTTGTAGTTCTTAGTCGTTAATTTATTTTTACTTTCTAAAGTATTTTATCATTTTAATAATTATCTGCTTGATTTTGATATAATTTAAAACTAATATTTAATTGTAAATATAATTTAAGAACAGAGCTTTGATAAACATTTTTAAATTAAATAATCATGTATTTACATTGTCCTTTACATTTATTTCTGAAGACTTGTAACATGTAAAGAAATATTAATGAATCGTCTTACAATTGATTACTTAAAAACAAGTAAAACAGGAAAAGAATAAATATGTCAATTTCCACAATATCTATATTATTTTTCGTACTTTATTTGTAAAATTATATAAATAAATAAACTATATAATTAAATGCTTAGAGACAATCTCTATTGAATCTTATTAATACCTAATAAATAATAAAAATGCACGTTACAATCATATTTTCCCTCTCAAGTGATAAAAACCAAACATTTGCTCTTTTGAATTATCACCATGCTTGAAATTAAGCATAAATCTTCCAAAAAGCTGCATTAAATTATCTTTGAATCCCACTTTTAAACCCATTCGTATTTCATTAAAATTTGTTTGTTTAATTTCTTTCAATTTTTTTTTAATATTTCCCATTTGTGTTATTCTTGATATTTAAATTAAACTTATATCCCCTACATAATAACATAACGATAAATGTCTTTTAATTTCTTTTATTTCAAATGTTTTTTTAAGTAAAAATCACATTTGCAAATAATTTGAAATATAAAATAATAAATAGACAAAGAATGTTTCAATGTTGCATCATCACCTTAGATACTAATAAAAGAATTTTCCAATTGTATTTTATTACTTAAGAATTAAATCAGAGCAAAATTATCGAATAAATTATTATACTTACTTATAAATATCAATAATCTTCTGAAAAGAAACAGAAAAGAGCGCTATTCTAAAAGCTTCTAATAATATCTTCTGTGATCCCGAATTCTTAGATCAACCACCATCCATTGCTGGGGGTCGGTTTCCCCGGATTTCCAAACGATGAAATGATCTTGAACCAGCAATTTTATAGTAGACTTTCAATCACTACCGCCTTCGAAACCAACAACGCAGGCGATAACGCTCAACGCGAAACAAAAAGCATCCAACGGTTCCATTCTCTGCAACTGACATTCCATTTCGCGGTTGGGATAAAAAGGGGAGAAAACGGAATCGGGTGCAGGAGCTTGTGGAAACGTTTTGCACTCCTTTCTTCACCCCCTTTTTACTTTTATCTCCCTTGCATCAATCTGGAGATGGGACCGCTTTCCCCCTAAACTTTCTGTCAATTCTGGGATCGCTATTCACAGGAATCGGATGAGATGAAGTGGGGTCACGTGAGCGCAGGAAAACCTGCGCCGGATTTCGCTGAGGCATCGATTTTTTGTTTAGTTTGGAAGAAAGAGAGTTGACATTTACTGTATGACGATGGCCAACGTGGGAGGGGAAGGAATTGTATATATATTATTCCCCTACCTTCTTATAATGAACCAAAAACAGAAACAACCAAAAAAAGGGCAAAAAATTTTTTAATTTTTTCCTAATAGAAATGTAACTCAAAAACAATAAGATATTGGAAAAACAAAATAAGGAAAAAAATATCTTCACACATAATATAATCATGTGTATAAAATAATATTTAACTTTTAAATATAAACACCAAAAAGAAGTCATGGTAAACTAATGATATAAATTTGAAATTTGTCATCAAAGAAGTCTTTTATGTAAATTTATTAAGACATCCATTATAACAAATTATAACAAGCCAAATTATTAATTTATAACTAGACAATAATAATTGTTTATATCAAAAGGGTTTTAGAAAGCATCATAAATAAAGAAATAAACGTATTTAATAAATTGAAGTTTCTATTAACTTTATGAATATAGCTAGCTTCTATTGATAGTACGTTTTAAAACTTTTAATTGCACATTCAGTTAGAATGTCATGCATAAGTTATACTGTATATAACTAGATTATTATTTGAATATTGGTACATAACTTAGAGTTGATCAATCCAGTTTCTGTCATATATTTCATCCCTTAAAACCGATTGCAATGTTCTTTCTGCTTGCAATTGAAGACACGCATTATTTTCTAATTGTAATGCTGGATGAGCAGACAAAAATTAGTATATGGCAGAGTGATAGGCAATATTTATTTCATATCTTAATGATTTAAAGAAATAAAAACAAAAACTATATCATCACACGCAAATGGCCATCTAATGCTTTTATAAAATGATATCATTAATTTGACTCAGTATATTTTGTTTATGGTTCATAAATAATACAACTACTTTTAGATTACGTTGTGGATCACTTTACTACATGAGGATATTTTAAAGTTCTTATTGGAATTTCAACTATGCATTACTTTCTGCAAGTATTTCCATGCAAAATGAACCCTACTCACATGTCGCAAAAACGTATATTCTCAAGTATCTATTCCAATAAATATGTTTTATGTGAAGAAGAAATGTGATATTAGTCACTCATTTTTTAGTAATGGTCAGGATTATGTCTGAAAGTTTCTAATCCGAAAAGAGTGGTCTTACCATCTGGTCCGGCGCTAGGGGTGGGCAAGCCGGGCCCTTGCCCGGGGCGGCAACCTTAGGGGGCGGCAAATTGGCCCTAAAATTAAATTTCTCAAGCTTTTAAACATTTTCTCTTTCTAAAATAATTGAGTTTTGACTCATGATATACTAAACTTTTTTTGTTTAAAATGAATCATATTTTTATGCATTAAGATATTTGGAATCGAACCCCTAACGACCTTTATATATACAGGGTGTTTTTTAAACATACAGCAAAAATTTGTATCGAAGATACAGGGCGAACAAAATTTTTGACATTATAACAACATTTTACTACCAAAAATTACAGGTAAAGTATTTTAATCTACAAGAACTGTTGAAAATAATGACCTCCAGCTAGAATAAGAATGCAAGAAATTTAATGATTTTAAAAATTATGAAAATGGATTTGACTAAAACTATGTTCACCCTGTATCTTCGAAACAAAGCGAGTTCACAAAAATTATCAAAGGACAAAATATTCTTAGAATAGTCGAGGGAACAAACCCTTGAATTTTTGCCGTATGTTTAATAAACACCCTATATATATTAATAATGTATGAACTTTTAACTATTTGAAATGTCAAAATATTTGAAATGCAAGAAAACTCACAAGCATAAGAAATTCCCACTTAAAAATAGCTTAAAACTTAAAGAAATAATTTTTTTATAATTTAATCAAAGGGACACAATAATAGAATTTTTAACCGTGTGTCTTAATTTGACGAAACATGTATCAAAATTTCAACATTGCTGATGATTGCAATTTTTTTACTCGTTTTATTTTACCATTAATCGTGGAAAGGGTTTAGGTTATCTCTTTTAATTTTGTTATAAAGGGGCGGTATTTTACCTCTTTACCCGGGGCGGCGAAGCTGCTAGCGCCGGCCCTGTTACCATTAAATGCAGGTTTGGAAAAGAAGAACATGTGTGAAATTATTCCTTGGAGCACTATTTATCAGACTGACACAATAAAAGACTAAATTGGGGCAAAGAATCAATATGTTGATGAAATAATCAAGTATCCTTTTCATGTACAAATATAAAACGCATGTATAAATATGATAATATGAGGTTATATTAATGTATATAGGTTGCATATGCAAAGGAAGTATTCATACACAACTTTATATAATACATTATAAAAAAACAAGTGTTTTGCTACAATTTTCGAAAAGAAGTCCTAAAAAGGTTCGAGACATTGTGAAAGACTTTGAGGAACCTAGAGTTTATATAAATAAGCTAACCATGAAACCTTTATTATTCAAACATATTTATAACACTGTTTTATTATTCAATGTAATTTTTCTGCTTATTGAAACTTTTCTCCAAGGCAACATGCAAGTTCTATGACACAAAAAAAAGGTAATTGTTAACATTAATTCACTGAGCCGCATTTAATTGGAAGAAAACCTTTAGTTGTAGGCTATTAAAGTAATCATTGCAAATAATTTCAAGTATTTAAAAATTCAATATATTAAAAAACAGAGTATGTTTTATTTCATTACCTCTATTGTTAAAACTATTCTGTAAGATATCAAGAAAGGAGCATATTAATAAATATTCTCTTTAAAAAAGTCTTTCTTCAGACTTTGTTTCTCAAAACTTAATAAGCATTTTATTATTATTATTTATAATTATTTATCACTAATAAAATTATTTGGGATGAAACTTTTCTAAGCAGTTTTTTAACGAGTAGTTTGAAATTGGAAATAATTTGGTGATATTTTTTGAAAATGGTTTAAATGAAGAAAAAAAACTTAAGCTTATTAATAGAAATTTATTTGAATATTCGGTTTTATATTGAACTACGTTTTTTTTATTTGCTTTATTACAACACAACGTCACTAAATACATAACATTGCTCTAAGTGTCTCCTACACTCAAATTCTTTTTAGTATAAAAAAATTTCTCTAACTTTTAATCCTAATTAGTACCTAAATGAGATCCTAAATAATATTTTTTTCGAGATATATTCTGTTTAAAAATATCAAAATAACTATCAAAAATGTTTGAAAAATAATAAGTTCAATTAGAATATCGATTGATGCCAGGAACTGAGATATCCAGTTATAAAATTAAAACGCTGAAATTCAAGTAATTTAAAATTCGATAAAAATTAAAACTATTTCAACACATAAATTCTTATGTCATTGGAGGTAATCATTTCTTAATGTTTGAAAAAGTATAAGATAAATTTGTACAAGGCTTAAAGTAATTAATTTTATTTATCATAGTTTAATATCTGATGATAATTAATTGTGCTTATTGAACTGTTGAGTCGAAGATTAATCTGTTTTTAAAAGTCAAACAATTCCTACAAAATAAATATATAAAAATATTTTACCGTGTAAAGTTTACTTTGAAAATATTTTATAATTTTAATCTAAAGTTCCAATATTTAAAAAGGAGATTAATTTGTTACTGTTTATTTCTGTACTTTTTTTTAATTTTACATGTTGATAAATTTAATTAGTTAGAAACTAACTGACTATTAGCAATAGTAAAAATGAAATTATAATATTGATATTTTAGATAGATATATTTACCAAAAAATTATAAAAAAAATCATTGTAATAAGTCTTTAATTATAACTGTGATGTAAAAATTTTATAAGTATTTCAAATAAATAAATTTAGCACTTAGAAAACACAAGAGAAGACTTTTAAACAAAGAAAACATTCTTATTGAATGATCTTGATTTTCATTTAGGATAAATTATTCAAAATAACAAAGAAAATAACTTAGAATACTATTAATGTAAAAGTAAGATAAAAAACATTAAAAAATGCAAAAAAGAATTAAATTAAAATTGAATTTAATAAAAAACTATCTGAAAAAAAAAGAATAAAATTAAAACAGCTTTTTCTTTTTTTTTTTAAACAGTACTGGGAAAAAGCCTTCAAATTTATCTGTTTAAATTCTTAAAAGTAAATAAAATACAAAAAAGCTTTTCCTAATGCCTGTGAAAAAATAAAAAATGAAAAAGATTTAAAAAAGGAATATAAAATTAAAGGACAAAATAAACATCAAAATATATAATTAATTGCTGAGTAAAATATTTAAAAACTAAAACATACTTTAAAGTAACAGAGATAATTAATAGATAAAAATTGTAAATGCGAAGTAAATAACAATATTAAAAAAATTTAAAATGAATTTGAATAAAAAATCCTTGTATAAAAAGTAATTTACTGAGCGAAATGTCGCTACAAAGAGACTTTCGCACAGTAACTTACCACGAAATGTAAAAAATGACACCTTTTGTCAAACAATTGAAATAAACTTTTAATGAGTAAAACTTTGATTAAAAATTAATTAATTGGGTATTGTCACAGAGTATTTAAATAAAGGAATTGAAGTAAATAATTAAAAATGAAAAGGAAGAGTTACACCCTTTCTTGGAATTTTACAGCACTTAATAATAAATAATATAATATGGTATATTTGTATAATTTGCTTTGACAAACAGTTCCTCAATTTTTGGTATCTTTTGAAAAATCCATTAACAGCTTGTTTCTTAAATTATTTTAAAGGATCCAAGTGAATCTTAAAATTAATGTAATTATTTATTCTGCTAAATGAGTTTTAAGATACAAATAGAAAATTACAGCTCGTGTTACAAGGTTTAATTTGTTTAAAATAAAGTACAATTCTTGTATTTTATTGCTGTAATGAAGAATTTTAGGCAAATTTAAGAAGAATTTTGCTGTTCAATTTTAAAATAATAGACAAAAGATAATAATTTGAAAGTAAAAGTTTACGAGTATAAGTATAAAAAATATTTGAATATTTTTAAAGCACCTTCACTCACTTTTTAACAGTATGTATATATGTACATTAGTATATATTATTATATACTAATATAAATTTATGTATATAGTATATATTAATAATATTTGTATAGTGCATATTTGTGTGTATGTAGTATATATCCCGTAATTTGATATTTCATTATGATAAATTCAGTTATTTAACATTTATTTCAAAATTTCTGGTTATTTTTTATGTATTTAAACTATTATTTAATAAACATATTAAACTTTTTAATATTTAATAAAAAATATTGAAAATTTGGTTAAAGCATAATATTGTACTATTAAATCTCAGAAATTTTATTTTAAAATGACATTAAATTTGTCTCCAGAAAAAAAAGGTATTTTATTGTATATGCAACTAATATGAACATATGATAATTATTTTAGTTTGAGAAAAAGTGTGCAAGTAATTTAAATACATTTCATGATTGTGTAATCATAATAATACATATTAAATAATGTAAATATTTATATAGTATAATTAGAAGAATTTACATTAATGTTCCATAAGTTAGATATGAGACTATTATTCAAAACATTTACATGCAACTAAAAGAAATATTTATCTTAATTTTTTTTTAGAATCATATCAGCATATTTTGTTAGTTTTATCAGAAACATTAACTTATTTTTACTTCAAAGCTATTAAGAACTACCCATAAATTATAAATTTTTTATTCTCTCTAATTTCTATTATTGGAATTCTTTCAAAATTTTGGTTCTATTAACTTAAAGAAAATAAAATAAAAAAATCTACTAATTGTTGTTTTTATGGAATATTGCCTTTGATTAAAAAGAGATCTTAATTAAGTGTAATGATCAATTATAATCCATCGTACCAATTTTTGTGTTTGGCGATATTTTTGGCGGATTTCATTGTTTATCTGACAACTTGGTTCTTATGAAGTCATAAAGATGAAAAGTAATAAAAATTATGAATAAGATTATATTTTGGCAACCACAGCATTTACGTCATTGTGAAAAAATTTAGAGCATTTTGTTTCATTTTCGTATTTTAAGTAATATACTTCTATTTTCTTTTTTTTTAATCTTAATATTTTAAAATTCATTTACGCTTTTTATTTATCATATTAAAATTTATTATTTAGATGTATAAGGTGATTTTTAGGAATTATTATACAGTTACGACATCTACGCTGCATTACGTCACAATTACGTCATCTTGACAACATATTTTCGACAAAAAAAATTCAAAAGTTGTCATGATGGATTGTATGGCATCTGTGCGTGTGTAATTGCAATTCAAATGTTGCAGTATATGATGCCACTAGCAAAAAATATGATTATCTGAAATTATCGATTGAATATTTCTCTTGGTTTGATAGAGCTGCTTGAACTTATCATAAGATAATATAACAAGGAATTTAGTAACATCAAAGATATTTTATATACAACCATCTGAACAAATAAATTGATTTTGGATATAACTGCCTTACTTATAATATTTTACATTTTCTTTAACCAACTAAAACTGGCAAGCCATCTTATCATTTCGTAAGTTTGCAACACCACACAGAAGATTAGTTGTAGATTCTAGAATCTTACCTCTGTTTAAAAGTATAATAATGAAGTTACTAGATAAAGTTTCTTTTTCAACATAATATTTTTGATTTCAATGAAAGTATATAACTGTATTGCTTATGGCATTGAACTATATAATGAAATCGTTATAAATTCGAATCTTATCCTGATGATATAACGAAGATAAACCAATTCGGCAAAAAAAAAAAAAAAATGGTAATTTTTGGTGATCTGTAGCACACTTAAATTGCTTTCTAAATTGATTGCAATGTTTTTCATTTCTTAGTGAATGGAATTTTTTTTATATTAAATTAGTGATCGAATGTCTTGAATAGTTATCATAAACTTTCCGAGACTTCAGTAGAAAAATTTCTTGTAAATTAATCTCCAATGACTGAAGTAGATTTGAAAATTAATGCCTGAAAAATATAATCATATTATGTTTTATGTCTACAAGTAGTTATTGCTTTTGTTAAATAATAATGACACACCGGAAATTTTTCAGATTTATATCTAACCGCCTTTCTTTACAGTTGATCTAGACGGTTCCCTTATAACTGACAAGTTATATTGCTTACAAAGTATACTAGGTAAGTCTTGTTTTATACCTCTCTTCCCAAAAATTCAAGTAACTCTGCATTTAAAGAACACATCACTTTGTGGTTAATTTGTGCTTTAGGTCCCCTACTTCGCCAACTCTCGAATTTGAAGCGTTATCTCGCTCATGCTCAATAAATACTCGTTTGTTTTAGCCTTTTCATTGGTCGCTAATTAAGTTTCACTTTGAAATAGGGGAGAATTTTTCTCCATGGCATCGAACTTTTTTGAAAACCCGCCAAGGAGGGGACCTAAAACGCATTTTCACCCACTTTGTTATATAAAAAATATAGACTTATTTTTTTAATATTTGAAATATAAATTATTCACTTAACATTTATTAATATTTAACAACCCTATTATTATATTTAATTTTGAAATCCTGCTTTTAAATTTTTCTTTTAATGCTAAAATTTTAAGAATTTGTATATTTATTTTATTGCATAGTAATTAAAACGCTTTTTAAAGAAAAGAAAAAAAATTACTATAGCTTTACAGAAATAGTTGTTATAGCATTAATGTATCATTTTTGTAATCCAGAAATTTACTTTTTTAAATAAACCAATTTATATTTAAAACGCGTTAACATTTAATATCACTTTTTAACATTTTGAGTTATTCAAAAAAAAAAAAAAAAAAAATTCAGACTTACTTTACGGTCAATTTTTCCACATTTGGTGATAAATAACATTTTCTGGCAACCCATTTTTTTTGGCACAGGCAACATTTTTCAATATTCTGTTATTCTTTTTCAATCTCGCGAAATTTTGAAAAAGTCGCCAAGATTGACCGTACGGTAAATTATTACCAAATATCCTTTGGAAAAATATATCACATTTTAATATATATAATAAATATAGGACACATTAACTTCTAATTATACAATCGTATGGCTATTACAAGAAATTGCATAACTGCCAGTGTAAAATATATGATTGTCATATTCATGGAAATTCTTAAACTTTAAATATTTGATTTTTAGAATGAAATTTAATTCTCTAAGTATAAAT
>JAPDSC010163363.1:0-42770 GCA_026290005.1 Latrodectus geometricus
TTACCTGCTGCTGCATAGCAATGAACCAAAACAGGATTTTCAATGGATACTATATAAGGGAACTTTAAAGTAACCATTGTGGCATTACATATATCAACTTACAGAAAGAGTAAAAGTGTCTTGAATGTTTTATTATCTAAGCTAACTATTTTTAAATGTAAATGCTATACAAAGTTATAGTTACCTAATCTTATAATATGTAGTTATTATATTACCAATTTTCTTACTTACACAATTTAGAACAATGCTAAAATACACAATATTAAAAAATTTACATTCAAAATATTAATTGTTTGCAAAGACTATTCAAATATTTAAAAGTATTTTAGGAAATAAATAATTTTAAAATGCATTACAAGCCTTTAATTAAATAATTAATAAAACACACGTCTTACGCATAAATCCAAAGACAAAATTTGCAATCAAATTGTAGAATTCCACACAATACAGTATAAATATTTCAGAATTTGAATAAAACTAATAGAAGGTTTACATTTAATAAAAATATGTCTTTAATGAACATTAATACTGAAATTAGAAAGTTAAAAATAAATGGTCAACATTTAAAACCAAAATTATAAAATCTTAAAAATATTTTTGAATAAATATTTAATTTACCAATATAATACTTTTAGGGTTGGACCAGTCAAGGCACGTTTAAAGCTAGTTTTGGGAATTTCTTTAATAGATGATGCGTCGTTTGCAGCATTTCCGGACAGCATTTCTCGAGTGGAAAAGGCCAGAAAAAGTATAAATAATCCACCCATAATATACCTACTATTATCAGCCATTTTGTGTAGACAAAATTACAACTACGAAATAATCATTACGAAACTTATTTTTCGTTTATAACCCTTGCCTCGGCGACCCCGATAAATGAATCGCAGTAAATAAATAAAATGAAAAAGCAAAGTAAAAGCCACTACTTTATTGATTACGGTTACTAGTTAAAGTCGAAAATACTTAGCGGAAAATATGATCATTGGAACATTCATTTTTATAATAAAAATTTTCTCATATATTATCATCATGTTATATTATTAAAACTAACTACTTGAAATATAAAAATTTATTTTTCTAACATAAATTATATTCTGTAGTTAATTTAAATGTTAAAACATGATTTAAAACTTTGTTAAGTTACATATATTGTGTAAAATGGCAATAGTTAATGTGTTTAACATCAAGCAAGTGGAAGTGGCAGTAGAGTAGAGCGAAAGACGTCTGTTTTCTGTTTTAACATTGTTTACAGATTGGTGTTTGATTCACATCGATGCGAGTTAGCATGTATTCTCAAAAGAAAAAACCAAGAAAAATGAAACTAGGTAACTAAAAAACATATTTTGATAAAATTTTTCTTATG
This sequence comes from Latrodectus geometricus, assembly GCA_026290005.1. NCBI lineage: Eukaryota > Metazoa > Arthropoda > Arachnida > Araneae > Theridiidae > Latrodectus > Latrodectus geometricus. The sequence goes on from JAPDSC010163363.1 coordinate 1,364, forward strand.
AAATGATGTTACTTAACGAGAAAATACATTATTGGGGTTTCTTAAATATTGTTTCCTGTTAATACAATTGATGTTATTGTTAATTGAATTTATTATTGTTTATATCACTCTGTTTGTGTGAATTGTAATTCTAAGATTTTGTATGTAATTGATTATCACTTAGAACGTGTCTTTTCATAATCATAATGTTATAATAGAAATGAGCGAAAGCAGGTAAGCGTCTTATGTGGGTCATAACATTTGCAGTTCGAAAGCATCAAATTTGTTATCATTTATATACTGAAAAATAATTTATATTTTCTTCATTTAAAATTTAAATTTGTAAATTCCCTGATTAAATTAATAAATTTGTTTTTTGAATTGTTTTGTTGGTGTTTTTTTTTTTAAATTATTAAAGTCTTACAATTTTGTTTTCATCATTTCTGACTGCCGTTTTTAAAATAAGTCTACTTTTTATTTTATTTCTAAAAAGATTAACTTTTTAAATGAAATTAGGACATCTACATTCCTTAAATAATTTTTATGATGTTCATAATGTATTTGCTTTCTCGTTTGATTTGAAAAATAATTTTGTTTTTATAATTCTGTCTTAGACTTACTTCTGTTTTAATTATTAATTTAAAGCTATGAGTAAAATCCTACAAGCCTGTTGGGCTTGACATAATTTCCAACTTTTGCCTCAAGCACTTCAGAGTTATTATGCTTGCCTAAATTACATCACTTCATACAATGTCTGGTTTCCAAACCCTAATTTCAAACATCAGATTCTTGAATATTTTGTTATGATTATTTGCTACATCAGTTTTAAAATATTAATAACTAGGAACTTATTATTTTAAAGATAACATTAAAAATTTCATTCAGATTTTTATTAACCTGGCAGTTGTACTTGTCTTAGAAAAACAAATGTGTTTCTTGTTTTTGCTTAGAAAAACTGATGTAGATACTATTATACTTATAATGCTATCTACCTCAGATGTAACTAAGCAATGAAGCTAATTCTATATTGTAAATAAGATACATTTTTATGATTACTCATAGTTTAATTAACCCATCAGTGGTGCTTACCTTAAAAGTGTATTTGTATAATATCTACTCCAGATAGAAACAAGGGAAAAAAGCTAAATAAATAATGTAAATAGAATACATTTTAACAAATATGCAAGGTTTAAGCCTTATTTACAGTAAACCGAAATATTTGTCCAAGATTTCTACTCAAAAAAATACATACAACAGCAATTTTAATCAATTGACACAGAAAATAAAAATACTCACCTTATCTGCTGCAGGATTAAAAAAATGCAAATTAAATTTGTCACTAACCATAGCTTTCACTTCCTACTCACTAATACTAAAATTCAAATTTTTCAATCTGATATACACTTTCAAAACAAAATAGAACTTCAAACACTTAAATTTCAATTTGATAAACACTTTCGAAACATAACTTCAAATATTTAAATTTTATTTTGATACACTTTCAAATAAAAATAACTTTAAACACTTTAATTTCAACCATAAATAAAAAATGCTTCAAAAGTTAGTAATACTTCAAACAAATTTTGCATATGCATTCATCAATTTATGTCATAAAATCACAAGAATACATACTGGTGTAGTTAACCTCAGTTTGGCACATTTATTATCAAGCTGGCTCCTTAAATTTAGCCTCCTATAGAAATTTTCATCAAGTGTTGCAAATTTTAATGTTTTTTCAAAATGTGAGTGGCATAACAGTAATTCTTTATATCTTCATTAAAAGAAATAGATGAAAATTTCCAATTTTTTAATCAAATTTATAATTTGCTGCCACTAAAAATAAATTATATTAAAGAAGCTCAAGTTTAATTTTAACAAATTTGAATTTTCAGTGCAATCATTAAGCTGCAATATTTAGTAGTAATTTTTTTATTGGAATTGTTAATGGCATGATATAAAAATACGCATTCTAATTTATATTTTGCTAACAGTTCTGTGAAATTTGATTGATGTATTTTACTGATGCTAATTTCTATTATGAAAATGTTATTTTGATTTAAACTGGTGTATGGAATCTTATATCCTAATGTTTTGATGTTATACATTAAGATAATTTTGTACACAAGAATTTAAATCATCCTTGGTATCTTGCTTTCATAAAGGAATATTTTCACTGATTGTATCCATTTTCTCATGCTGCTAAGATAAAAGTTTATAAACCCTCTAACACTTATTAACAATAAAATTCTATAATCTGAAAGCAATTATTAATAAAACTGTTTTTCTTTTTATCATGCCAATAATTTTTTAAAGTCTGTCTTAAAATAAGAATTTTTTTCCCCATTTTTACTGAGTTTTAATGTTTATAAAACCATATTAAAAGGATTTTTGGCTTTATTTGAAAACTGAATTTCATATTTTTATTTTAATATTACTTCAGCTATGAAGTTAAAATGCAATTAAATGAAAGCATATGTAACTTAATAAAACATATGACTTTTTATTTTTTATTTTTTTTAAGGTATCTAGATAATTGATGTTGAAAGAGTATAAATGAAAGATGTATATAGTATCTCACATTTTCTATCTTAAAATCTTGTGCATCAAAATATATCTTTGTTGTAAAAACATTGACTTCAAGTTACATATAGAAACTTTGATTTTTTTTTTTTAAGTGCTATCTAAATTGAGAAAACTTGTTTTTCATAAAAGCAATAATTTTTTATGAGCCTAATTTACATTAATTTAGAATTACATTACTATTTAAGATTATTGTTTTTCACAAACATTTATGAACTCTGTTTAGCCACACAATCAGATTGAATATGTGTTGAAAAGAACTTTGAAAAGTATCACCATTTGACAGAAAGAAGTTGAAGAAATTGAGATTGTATTCTAAAAAATTGAAGTAATTTGGACTTTTACTGCATATAGAACTTAACCGTTTTTAAAATATATCTTTCTCACATAGTGCTGTATTATTAAAAGTTTTAAATTTCAAAAGAGCTCCACATAAATGTTTTTACACTTAGTTATGGATAGATTCAAAATTTCACATTAAAACATTTTCAGCTTTCTAAATTCCATCTCTACTTTTGCACTTAATTGAGAATCTATTAGAAGATTGCAAATTGCACTTACTTTTGATATCTGGTAAAGAAATATCAAATTAAATATAATTAGGCATGTATTATTTTTAGATCTAGTTAGATGGCATATATAGTTTTACTGATTATATTGTATTCATAGACTTGATTAGCTTGATAAAATATTTTTATGTGGTATTTCCTACCAAGATTAATTTTATCTTGCTTATTTTTTTGGTTTAATATATTTGTAACCGAATAAAACATATTAAGTTTGATGCATATTAATTTAAATTTGAATAATTTGCATTTCAATTAACTTAGCTAATAGCTTAATGATTAGTGCTCTGACCTTTGATTAAATAGCTCATGGGTTTCAATTCCTATGGCAAACTCAGTTGTTCTTATTGACTTGAGATCCTCTTTATAGTGTATATGTCAGTCTGATTAATTCCCATGCATAAAAATAACATTGGATCAACAAATAAACCCTTCATGAGCATCTATTAATTATTTAAATTATGCAAAAACTTTAGTAATTTTTTAATAAAGGAGTCAATTCTATTTTGAATTAACCTTTTTTATTTTGTAGTTATCCTATATATTATTAATGTTAATTATGATTTGCCCTTAGCAATATTTTTTGCCCATTTAATTGAAAAGTATGAAATTTTATGAGGAATGGAAAGTTAATGTTCACAAAATTATTTTAACTTGAGGTATGACATTTAGGGAATTCAGACTTTCTGTTATCTCATACTCAAAATATCTTTTTCTTTAAAAAATGAAAAATTCATTGGTTGAAGGAAAATAAATGTACTGTGAACATTCGTTTGGCAGACTTTTTGTGGATTCTGTTCTGCTTTAGAATTCCTTTGCTATCTTTCTAGAAATTTATTTCAGAATTTTTGCCTTGAGTATGGTAAATTCTAAAACCAGATTTCCTTTTCTGTTTTATTAGTCTATCCATTGATCTTCCACAAGAAGGATTTTGTTATAAAGTTTTTTACAACTAATTCTCAGTAGATTTATTGTCCATCTCATTCTGATTATTTTTGCAGATTTATATCATTACAGTTTTCATATATTTCAAAATTGGATCTTTTATCCTACATTGTAAATTAAATCATTTTTTTTTTTTGGTAAATTGATTTTTCCTGTCAACAGATAAGAAAGTAATATCCTAATTATAAATAAAGTTGAAAAAATTATAACTCTAGGCTATTATTGATATTATAATGGCCTTGAGAAATTTAGATTAAAATAGTCATTTTAGTTTGTAAAACTGTCACAACAAAGTAATATTAATGTTATTGAAATTGAATGGAATGAACTTTTTAATAATGTTAAAAATTAAAAGAAAATCTCTAGATATTAAGACAGATTTTTTATTTTTCAAGAAATATATAAATGCGTATAATTCTGTTATCTATTCTTAAATTCCAAATTATTATAGTAGAATATCCTTATAGTTACATTTAATGGATAAAATTATTATCCCTGTCAAATAATGCTTATAGGTTACTTTGTCCTTCTGACTATCATGTAACTTTTGACTAGCCTTATGAGGTGATATTATATTGAAATCTAACTGGTTTGCTGTATATTTTCAAGTGTTATATAATTTATTAACAGAATATTACTGAAATTTTATGTTTAAATTAATGACTTATAGTGGTATTCGAAAGGCATTAAATAGTTATGCTTGGTAATTGTTTTAAAAAAATTGTAACAACAAGCTATAAAATTTAGAGTAAAATAGTAAGTTTAGTTTGTAAAACTGCCACAACAAAGTAATATTAATGTGTCTCACAAATGTTATTAAAATTGTATATAATGACCTTGTTAATTTATAGATAAATGAATATTTTAGGAATGGACTTCTTTGACTATAATAGTTGTCCTATTAAAGATAATCCATCAGATATAAATTCGATTTTGATTTCTATTAATGATATGAAGTCTGAGTCTATAACTACTGATATGTTATGGTAAGTATTTTCTGAATGCTATTATTTACATACTTATCTTATTTAAATAATTAACTAATTATTCTAGCAAGTGTAGTTTAATTGTTCATTTAAATAAATTAAGAATTTTATGCTGCATCTCATTTTAAACTTTGGTCAACCATAATACTTGTAAAAATAATCAACCTGCTAAAAGGGAGCAGCAAATTGACACTTTTGAAACAATATCTAATGATTTAATTTACTTAAATGCAGGAGCCTGCAAGCTTTCTAGTTAGAAAGAAGTTTTTTTTTCATCATTTTAAAAACTAAAATTAATGAACATTTTATAACAGCTTTCATTTACAAACTTTGACTTTTTACATAAATATTTTTATGTATAAATTTATTATTTTCTCTTAAAATGGAGTCATTCTGTAATTTTTTTTTTTAAATATAATAGTATTTTTTTAACGTACCACTATATGCAAATTTTCTCTTTGGTACTGCTGGCCTGGAGCCACTTTTAGTTTTCCCATTAATTGCTGAAATTATTTTTTAAATATTGCCATTTGAAATATTTTATTTTATTTCTCAGCCTGGAAGTTTTCATGAACTAATGTTAAAAGATGAATTTCTCATAATTTTTAAAGTATAAATTAATGCATAAAATATAGTAAAATAATATATTATATTTATTTTTGATTTGTTTTTAATTAGTAGAGTAAGGGTACTAATTAAAAGATATCAAATATCTTAAAGCTACTAAATTTATTTAAGATAATTTGAAATCTTATTTTTTTTAGCTTTTATTGTTTAAAATGTATATCAAATGCAATAAATGTACAGCTGTAATAGATGTATTTATTTATCTTTAAGACAGTTCATTTTTAAAAAATCATTTGGAAAATCCAGAAAAAAATCTCACTTGAGTACAGTTTTAAAGCTTATGGTAATTTTATTTCCAGTGATAAAAGTTAACTATTGTTGGAATACACTACATGTGTAACAATGAAATCAATAAAACAACTCATAAGATATCACTTAATATATTCTATGCATGAAATAATCATAGGCATTTGTTCATCTTTAATCAATTTTTTATGCATATATTAAACTATGCATATGTTAAATTTTTCTGTTAAATGAAATGTTTATGGAACCTTTTTTTATATATTGAAACTTTTACTTTCTTGTCATTAATATATTTTTCCCCCATTTAGTTGTGATAATGACATAGAGAAAGAGATTTCTACTGATCTACATAATCTGGATAATTTAGACATATTAAATGGTTGCAATGATGTTTTTCCTAATGCCAATGCTATCATGGATTGTTTATCTGATATCAACCCATCTCCAGATTCATTTGATATACCAACTATAGATACTGATGATTCAGGTGAGAAATTTTTCCTGTGCAACTTACACAGTAAAACTTTCTTTAATCTTTCTTTAAATCACATTATTTAGGGTGTATAACATAGCAGTTAAAAATAAATATTTTTAAAAAGAAAATTAAAATCACTTTTTAACTTATTTTCAATTGTATGTATTTTACATTCTTAATAAAAAATTATTTTACAAAAGTTGTTAAATGTATCATTTTTAATAAATATTTGCTTTTGGTTTAAATAATATCAAAATATATTCTCCTTTACATAGATATAGTTACATGTATACTATAATATTTTATATATTTGATATTTATTATAATCCAACTACATCTGCATTCATGTTTATACAAGTTAACTATATTATATTTTTATTTATCATTTTTCTTTTTACAATCTATTTTTTTGGTGAAATAATGATATCTATGTATCATTATTTCACCAAAGAAATAATTTGTTCTCCCTCCCATTTTGCATGAGCCATCTTTGGTGATAGGCATAGAAGAAAAGTATGAAAAAAATATTTCTTTCTCAAAGTTGTATTCTACTTTGATTGCGAAAATTTTTAAACTTTACTTAAATATTTTTATTTTATTTCCTAGATCAAATAAGGTAAAATTTTTGTTGTATTTAAAATAATAAAAAAAACTATTCAATTATTTGATTCTTTGAAAAACGGTTTATTTATATTGAAAATATAAATTTTATAATGTCTCATTTTGTTTTACAGTGTAATATTTGTATAGAAAAATGTCTTTTTTTTACTTTTTAAAAATATTATTAAATTTTTTTATTTAATAATAATTAAATTAATATTATATATTTAAAGTTATTATTTAATATGTAGTATAATTTTTCTAGCTTTTCAATACTTTTGGTAATTTTACTAATAAAGTGCAGATTTATTTATAATTTTTTAATTTTAGAACAATTTTTCCTATATATTTTTTTAATCTTTTTCAGTTCTTCCTGTGTTTGGACCTTATGCTGAGTTTGAAGCTCCTGCAGCTTTTGAAACTGATGTTCTAGGTAAAATAATAAGTGCTGTAGTTAGAGTCTGTAGACTTCTGTGCTTTGGATATCATGTTTTTAAAACATTAGTAACTTTTATTTTTAAAGAAAAATTTGAGTTGAAAATTAATACAAAATTTTTCAATATGTACACAATTATAATGTTATTTTTTAAATCAAAATTGAAATAGAGAAATATGAACACAAAATTTATTCCTATGTAAAAAAATGAAATGATTTGCTTTAAGTGATTTTTTTAAACTATTGAATTTGAATAGAAGGGTTAACAAATAGAAGGGTTGACTACTTTTTTAATAATTTAATATTCAACCCTTTTTGGATAAAATATTCATTTTGAATTGTATTAATTTTTTAACATACTAAGTTCTTATAAAAGTGTCTTCCATGTCGTCATGAAAATCTTATTATTCAAGTAGGAGAAAGCTGCATAAAATATTTGCATTCGATTGGATGCTCTTTTTTAATAAAAATATGGTGTTGAATATGGTGGAATATTTCTCAAAATATGGTGTTGAAATCTCGAAATATTTCTTTTATATTCTTAAATTTTCTATTTAATTATGAAAAAATAATTATATATAATGAACAGTGATATTTGCATTATTGTTTTAGCACTATTGGATAGTTATTAATCTTTATCTAAAAGCACTAAATATACAGTGCTTTTAAGGATGTATGTCATTTCTTAATCATTAAAAACCAATGTTATTTACATAAATTGATTATGATTTATGGCTCGGTTGTTGACTCTTAACCAATTGAACAATGAAGGAGGATTTTTAAAGTTATATACTACTACATTCTGTGTAAAAACCAATGTTATTCACATTATTGAATTAGCTTTAGTGCTCAGTTATTGATCCTATCTTGTACCCCTGCATAAAATGTTTCTTAAAGGTATGCTCCATTATTCAATTTATTAAAGACCAAGTATTATAAAAATGGTTTACGGATTTATCATTTAATTTTGTTACTCAATTGTAGACCTTTCTCTGTGAACTATAATGGTGTTTTTGAAAGGATGTGCCAATGCTGCATTAATTATTATCCAGCATTTGCACAGTATAGAACACTATTCTATAATGAAATATTAAAATAAAAAACATCATGTATTTGTATTGTTGATCAAACATAAATGTCATTTTTTTTCATTTCATTTTTATATTTTCCAATATTTATTCTTATAAGTGCAAAATATTAAATTTCTATCATTATGTCATGAAACCAAGTTAGGTAGTTAATTTAAATATTCAGAAATTCAATATTTATAATCTGAAATTACATAGAATAATTTTAATTGGTAAAATAAATGGAAATCATGTCAAGTAATAGTTTAAATTGGGATTTTATCAAATTTTTAACTTTCATTGCAAAGAATTATCTATATTCTACTTAAGTACAATTTGGGCAACATAAAAGTTTTTAATACTTTCAAATAAAAAATAATAGTACACATTTGATAAACCTCAATAATACTTAATTGATAGCTCCATTAATCAATGTAATAATTGTATTCCTTTTTATGTTGTTCAAATGCTTAATTTTTTTATCAGTAAAGTTTGGTATGCATTCTTTTTGATGACATTTGTTAAATGTTTTATTTTGGGGAACATACTACACAATTTAATGATACTGAATTTGAATGAATTTAAATAAGAGTTTTACTTGTACTTGAAAAATACCAATAATGTTAAAAATGTTTTATATGGAATGTTATTAAATTCCCCTTGTATTTTATTTCATTCAGCATTTTTTCATAATTAGCTTTTAGCTTGAATCCAATAAATTCTATGTAGCTTACCTTTAAACAACTATTAATGTAATGAGAATGTTTGAGGCTATTGGCAATTTAAAATATATTATATATGATATAAATTTGCTTTGTATTAATTATAGAACTTCTAATAGTAATAGCAGCTTATTAAGAATATTTTAATATGTGTTTTTTATTATATAAGTTCATCCAAATTAGAGTACTGCCATGATTGCACTATTCTTTTAAAATAGAAAAGACTGCATGCTTTATTGTCAGTTTATAATAAATGCTAAAATATCATAGAAGCAGGTTTAGTAGTGTGATGTGTGTGTCAAACGCAGTGCAATTTTCAATATCAGAAAATATAAGTGCTGGTGAAATATTTTCCCATGTGTAAAATTTGTTAGTTACATCTGTATTTTTATGATATAGCTACTTTTGCTAAAGATGAAGCAGTATAGATGATATTACACAACCAGGTCAAATACGGGCTGTTGTCATCCAAGTAGCAACTTTAACTGTCAGACTGGAACATCTCTTTGTGGTCCTAAACTTTTACTTTGTGACTGTTATGTCTTAGGTCCACTCAAAAAAGCTTTGAGAGGGTAGCAATTTGGAGACAATGAGTGTTTAGCTGCCATTGAAGATTGGCTCCATAACTAATCCTGAAGATATCCAACACATTGCTTAATATTAACTATATGTTCCAATCTCTAATGTAGCTGTAGCTATAAGCAGTATATGTACATCGTATCTACTACTTTTTATTTTGTGCAGCAAATGATTTAATGGTAAATCATTTGTTGCACTATCATTTTATGTTCTTCTTCTTGAGCTTATCAGATATGTGGCACCCCTGCATTGTTGCATTTTGTACCATCCTCCAAGCCCAATTTTTTCTAGTTCTATTGTCTTGGGTCACCTACTTTGCTTATAAAGTCTGATAAGCTCTCAATGGAGTTTAGGTGTAACTCTTTAGGGTATGGATTACCTAGAGTAGTGAATCTTGTAAGGGCAACAACATCACACTCGTATAGGATATGATGAGCTGATTCTATCCCTGCGTGGCATTTCCTACTAATTGGTTCCTATTTAAAAAATCCCATTGTATGAAGGTGTTTCCTGAAATGATAGTGCCCAGTAATGAAGCCTACAATTGCTTGAGTCTTCAATCTTGGGAGTCTAAGAATTTCAGATGCAATTTTTTCAGGTGAGTTGAGAATCATACTTTTTGCATTTTTCTGTCCAGGAGAATCATGCCAAACTTTGTTCATCTCCTGTTTTACCCACTTTTGAATGGACTTCCTTGTAGTCTTCATGTTGATCCCACAAAAGGGCTCCATTCCTATTGGATTGAAAGAGGATCCCTGTTTTGCAAGTTCATCAGCTCTTTCATTACCTTCTATTCCTATATGCCCTGGTACCCAAATAAGAATAATTTTATTCCCATTTGCGAGTTTCTTAAAGAGATTTTTGCATTCCATTACAATTTTTGATTTGATTTGGAATGAGTAGAGAGCCATCAATGCAGCTTGACTGTCGCTGAAAATAAGAATACGCTTACCTTGGTAGCCCTTCTTTAAATTTATCTGCAGACAGTTGGCGATAGCAAGAACCTCCGCCTGAAAGACAGTGGCATGTTCCCCAAGCCCTTTATAAAGACTGAATCTTGGATCATTTTATGTTACTTTCATTTGGGTTACCATTATATTTTTTATACATTTTCTGCTTAGTTAAGATATTTGTAAAATATGCATTAGTTTTCTGTAATTTGTTCTTGGAAAATAATTTTGCAATACTTTGATTTATTTTTTGTATTTTTTTAAATTTCATTCTTATAGTATATTTCCTATAAAATGCATTTAATTTAATTCCTTTTGGATTTTTGTATGCTAGCAAAAGCTTCTGAATTCCCAAATTCTTTTATTTATTTATTTATAATATAAAAATTATATCTTACACTTCAGATATTAATGCTGCTCCTGGTGTTTGTGGACTGAGAAATCTTGGCAATACTTGTTTTATGAATGCAGGCTTGCAATGTCTCTTAAATAATAAAACATTCAAAACCTATTTTGATGAGACAGAACTTGATACTTTTGAGAAAGGATCACTGTGTGTTAAATTTGGGGAAATTATGAAGAAAGTATGGAGTGGATCTTACTCATCATTACACCTTGGTGAATTTAAAGAATGTTTTGGTGCAATGTATGCACAGTTTAGAAATTTTAGACAAGTAAGTTAAAACTTTTTTAGTCATTGTAGTTGTGCCTTGACAAAGTTATATTTTCTTCTCTGCCTAGATATTTTTAACTTATTATTTAATCAAAATCAGCTTAAAATTTCTTATAATTAAACAAAAATAGATTATTTCTGAAGACTACTTATGTTTTAATCCCTTACACTTGTTCTACCCCCTTTTTCTCCTACATATTATACGCAAATATATATTTTATCATTATCATCTAAATTTTTTCAAACATGTTAACAAATATTTTTCAACTTTTCATTAATTTAAATTTGAGAATGGTTTATATGTTAAGCTTGTATTATGCATTAAACTTTTGAGCAAAGCTTGTGATTTGCGTAACATATTTTAAAAATTATAAGCAATACAAAATGAAAGAAAATGATATTAGCAAAGATTCATGCTAATCATTTTCTGAAATTAATATTCATGTAAATTATTTTAAACCATGAAAACTCAGTTTACTCATTATTATTTAAATCTTAGAGTTGAGCTTCTTTTTAGACATTTTTCAATATTAATACAATGTTTTTGATTCCAAAATATAAAGCTTACACAAACAGAAAAATTAAATATTTTAAGCATTATAATTTAAAAAAATTTTTTTCAATTTATCAATTACTGCTGAATTCCCTCAGTTAAATCTTTAAAAAGGTTTAAAGGGGAGGTTGTAAATAGTTTTTAAATAAATTAACAATGTAAATGACATTTGATAAAAGAATAGGTTAACATTTTTTTGATGTGTACATCTTTGAAGGTAATTCATGTATACGCAATTTGATGTATCAGAATATGTTCATTTGTTTGTCTTTTTGGAAACAAAATAACAGAGTATTCTCATGCTAGCTTTGTAGTAATCAGCTTCTTTCTGGTCCTTTAAAAATGATTTTTAGTTTGAACTTTTTTAATTTTCCAAACTTCAAAATTTTATTTGGTAATCTGAGAGTTTGATTTTTAATGTTTCAATGACCATGAATTTTTTTTCTGATAAAATTTTCTTGTGTCATAGAATATTAAAATAAGAATTAACTATATAAAAATTAGTTTACAGTAGGATATAATTCAATGTCATAAGTTGTTTAATTTTTCTGTATGTTGATATAATTAAAAATATTTATAAATATTCAAAAATTCTTATGTTTTGTGCTCGTAATGTTAGTCTTTATAATATGTTTTTTTATTTGAAAAAAAAGATATCCTCATAAGTAATTTTGTTTAATATTTGTAAGAATTAAAAATAATTTAATTGGTATAGTTATTAAAAAGGATTTTAAATATGTATTATTTTGAACGTACATTTGCTGAGTAGAAAATAAAAGCAGTTTTTAAAATTTCTATGGAATTTTTAATAGAAAAAGTTTTATGATCCAACATCAGTATTGGCACAACAGCCCATTGTGGACCTTGTCCTTCAGAAGTATTTCCCATTTCACCATTTTCGTCATCAAGGCTTCAATGTTTCATTAAAGCCCTTAAGAGCTCTTCTCTCAGCTCTTATTCTTCAAAGGTGACCTGCCCATCTCATTCTGCTCAGTTTCATGTATTTAATGTCAGCTTCTTTATGAATTCTATAGATTTGAAAGTTATATATTTTCCTTCAAATATTATTTTCTAAAACAGCACCAAATAGAACCTTCCTTTTGAAAATTGCCTGTACTTTTTCCTCCATCATTAAAGTCCATGTGTGAGATATGTTAAAATTCATTATATTAACACCTTGTATAGCAGAATTTTTATTCTTCGCTTAATTAGATTTTTTAAAAAAAAGTTGATTTGTGTCAATAATCCTTTTTGTACGTCAGGATTAGTATCATTTTAAGTGTTGACCAATTAAGAAAATTTTTCATATTCAAGTTTAAATGATCGAATCTCAAAATAATTAGGTAAATTTTCTTTTTTCACCGCAGAATATATATATATATATATATATATATATATTTTCCTCATTTTCTTGGAGCTTCAATTTTGCAGCTGCATTCTCTAATGTCTTAAAGGCTTCTAGCTCAGATGCAGATCTTGATATTATAAGTACATCATTAGTAAGCACAAGAATATGTACTGATTTATTAAATTTTTTAATTACAGTTACATTTTTCAAGGTTTTGTATATTAAAATAAAGGAATTCTTTTCCAGAAACAGTTTAAGAACAATGTTTCTTAACTTTAAAAGATTGGAAATTTTACTTTTAGTTTTGAATGGAAAAAAATTTAATAAGTTAAACCACTAGTTCTTCATATCACCATTTTCAGCTCAGTATAAATGCTGTGTTTTATAAAGTAAATTTTACAGATTACATCTTCAAATTTAATTTATTTTTATTCTGTATTGGTAAAATTACTTTATCACAAATTAGTTAATTGTTTTCAAATCTATGTTAATTTTAATGTTCCAAATTGATTAAATGAACTTTATTGTTCTAAAAGTTATTGCAAATTTGGTCTAAGAGGAAGTTTTGCATTATAGATAATATATTGATTTGTGTTTATTACTTCACCTAAAAAAATAATGCTTGACTGTATGAAAATTAAGTTATCTATTTTTAATATAAAAATTTTTGAGAAATGTTTTCAGAAGCAAGCACTTTTTATTCTTAACCATTTTATAATATTTGTATAGATGTCATGTATTCATTTTTCAACTGCATTCAAATTTGGTGATGTTCTTATTATTATTCACTTCTTATATATGTAAGAAAAACACTCTCTTGGATGTCTTTTAGTATGGCATTTAATTAAGCTGTTTTATAAATTTTGTTTGTTATATGACTATAAAAAAGAAAGTTGTGTATTTAATGTTTTGCAACTACTTGTATTTTTTTCACAGATCTGATTTAATTAGTTTCTTAACAAATGAAGTGTATAATAACAAAAACAGTGGACCTTTTTACGTTCATTTATAAAACCCATACTACCTGATTGAAATTTTAAGAAAACTATCATCTAAATTTACCGAAAGTTTTTTATTGCATATGTTTCTCTGAATTATGTTGATTAAATTATAGATTTTCACAATGTATTTAAATATGATCAATTCTGTATAGATAAATCTCAATGAATGGTGCAAATGCTATATTTGCATCCCCATGTATGAAGTTATAAGAAACTTTATGTAAACATTTAAAGTTTTAGTGAGTATTGTTGAAAAGAACTTGTTATCCAGCCTGTCGGTTGTCAGTTACTGTTATTTAATTCATAATTAATTTTTAGCTTTTTTTAGTAATTAATAATTTAATTCTAGATTCACATTAAATTTGTGTACTTCATTTCTTAAGTGCTAAAATTGAGAATGCATAAATGCTGAAGCATGATTTTAAATGTTTCATGGCTATTAGAACATAACATTTCATTTTTAAGAACCAAAACATAATTAGTAAGTTATCTGAATGACACAAAATACTCGTGATTTCAGTCATTACTCATTTCTTGATTTTTTTTTCCTTTAAGAAAATTAATTTTAAGTAATGTTATTAACAGAACTATTAATAATACTAATAAGGCATTAATTAATATTATCAATATATTAAGTTAATTAATAAAAAATTAAATTTTAAGAAATTGAGCACATATTTTATATAATCCATATTTATTTTATTCCCCCTTTTAAGGGACTTATAATTATTTTCAAATTATTTTTTTAATAATTCTATTTTAATTATTTTTTAGCATGATTGTCAAGAGTTCTTAGCATTGCTTTTAGATACAATGCATGAAGAAATGAACATTGCTAATCAAAACAAATTCAAAAACAAAGTTGAAAGTTTACAAGCCAGAAATAATTCCAAACATATTTCTGACTCTACATCTTCTCTAAAATTAGATTTTAAGCTTGATTGTGTAAAGGAGATGGAAATAAGTAAATCAAAAGATGATGCTGAAACAATTAAAAGTGAAATAAGCAAATCTGAATCCTGTTCTTTCCCAAACCCTGTAGAAGTATGTGAAGTTGCTATGGATGTTGATTCTTCAGCAAATAATGCTTTGCCAACCCAAAATGTTATGGGAGCTGTGAAAATGAAGTCTGAGAGAGAATCTAGTTCTGCCATATATGAGAGAAACACTGAAAAGATGGCCGATTTATTGATAAACAATAAACTTGATACAATTCGAAATAAAAAGGAATCGGAATCTCCTTCTGGGGCAGAAACTCAAAATAGTAATGATTCAAAAATAAGTATTGTAAAAAATAATTCTATTCAAGATGTGAATGAAAGCAATTTAGAAAAAAATGAGCTTGCTTCTAAATTAAATTCTGTTCATAAACTTCCAAGTATTGAAGACTTTGTCAAGGACACTAAAACTTTGAACACAAATGTTCTTGTCTCTGATGAAACTAATAATTTATTTAAATTTGACAGTGAAAAGTTTCCTAAGCATGATGCAAATCGACTTCAAGAAACAGTCGATAATTTAGGACAAATGGTTGATTTAGGTACAAAACAAGGGGGTATAAAAAGAGTGAAAATAACCAATATCATGCATGAAAAACATGGAATTCTTGAACAGAATACTGATCAATTTTCATCGTGTTCAACTCTTCACAAGAGACAAAAGATTGAAAACATTGATGCTAATTTGGACTCCTCCCTTCCGGAACAAGAAGAAACTGTAGATATAGAACAATTGCCCTGTGACGAGTGTTCAGAAAGCTCAAGCCAGAGTAGTGAACTGTATGCACTCAACTCTGAGTGCCAGGAACTTTTAGTTGCTGAAGAGATTCGCAGAGCTTTTAATGACTGGGATCAATATAAATCACACAATCAGTCCATCATAGTTGACACTTTTCATGGACAGTTTCGAAGTTCTGTAAGTATTTTTTATTCCCTGCATAATTTCAACATTGTCATATAATATCTTCAAATTTCTATATAAGAAATATGTTAGAACAAAATGACTGAAATTTTTCACTAAATGTTATGTCATAAAACTTATATTGGTTTATTTCTTTTAACTATCAGAAACTATAGTTTTTCTGCAAGTTTTTTATTTCTAAATTAGAAGTTTTTTTTAAAATAAAAGCAAATTATATTGTTTTTTTTATGTACTAATTTTTAAAAAATTTTAATGGTCAATAAATTTAAAAAATCTGTTCAGTGTTATTAAAGTTGCTGAGTTCTGAAGTTCATTATTTCAAAATGATTTGAAAAATCTTATATAGAAGCAATAATTAATTATAAAAAAAAATAAATACATAGGCATACTTAACAATTTATACAGTTTGGGCATACAATGTACAGCTTCCAGGTGAGTTATAAAGTTTTATAGCCAAACAGTAAAATTCTGTGGACTTTGACAGTCCACAGAATTTGACTAAGTTAAGTAAAAATTTTGCAGTTTCCTCTTCAGTTTGAGTTTAAATGGTTTATAATTCTAAGATATTTTCTAAAAGAAAGTCAAAAGTGTATTAAGGAAAATATTTGTATGATATATTTATTTTTTTTTTTAAAAAAACCTTTACATCCTTGATTTTAAAGGGAATCAGTTTAATTTCAAAATATATTTTCATGTACTTTTTAATGTAGTTACATTATGAGATAATTAAATGCATATTTAAATTCTTGAAATTTTGTTGAAATGAAAATATTTATTAATATAAATCATTAATCAGCTATACATTGTTCTTCAAATATTTGGATTTATTGTACTATATATTTATTAATGTTAAAATGTAATAGTTTTTTTCATTCTTAATTAAAACTTTTACTGCAATTGGATTTCTTTTGCACAGATCTGTGTAACAGATCAGAAAGAGGGGCGGTTTCAAAATTTATAAGTGTTGGCAGAAATATATGGGTTACATTCAAGATATTTTTTAAAAAAATAAACTTATTATAAGAGTTGTTGATTAGTTATGAATCAGACATAAGCATAGTTAATAGTTATTGAACAATTCACTATGATGTAAGGTTATATTAATTTTTAATTGTGTTTAATTTCATTTTGGCGTAAAAATTATGTGAATGAAAATATTTTAATAGTTAAATTTGCTTATGATAAAAAAAATGTAAAAAAAGCTTATTTTAAAATAGTAAGAAAAGTGCAATAAAATTTAACTATGGAATTAAAAAAAAAAACTCAAAATTTGAATTTCTATAGATATAATTCTTGTTTATTAAAAAGATGTTTTATAAGTATTGTTTAAAATTACTTTATATATTTATTTATAAAAGCTGAAAATGGAAAAAAAGATGTTCAGTTATCTAACTGAATTGTAAAGGGTACAATTATCTTTCGAAACAAACACAATTATAAAAAGCAGATTTTGTTTCAGAAATGATTTCAAACTAGCTAAATATTGGTTTGATGCATATGAAATATAAGGTTTTATTTAATGTAAACATTTGTCTCCCGATTTTCAATGTATTTTTGACATAACCTTGTTTATAATGATACTATCCATTATCAGAGTCACATTTCAACAAAGATTTTTTCAAAGTGTTCCATTTTATTTGTTTTGAAATTCATACAGATATAAATTTAATCAATATTGGCAATAATACTGCTTTTTAATTTGATGAATATTAAATTGGCAATAATACTGCTAAAGCTTCGTGCTATATTAACTAGGTTGTAGGAGAGATTTATTAATTAGAAAGTACAAACATCATTTGAAAAAGTTTTGTCTGAGGATTTTGTCATTAAAATCAACATTGTTCACAATTCAAAACATCCATTGGAGCTGATAATCTGAAAACAATGGAGAAAAAGAATCCAGCTGTTAGAGGGAACTTGATGTTAGATTGAAAATTGATCATGCAACATTTTCCTGAAATTGAATGGTGAAGAAAAGCAGAAGTTTGTGCTGCAATCTGGTGCCATATTACTTAAATTAATACACTTATATATTACTTTGAACTGAGAAATAATTACTACCAAAAAATTATGCCAATACATTGATAAAATGCATTGAATATTTAAAATTATTTTGCCATTTTTTATTAATTAAAATAGTTCAATACTTCTTCATGACAACAGTTCATTGCATATATCAAGCTAAATAACTGTGAAAATAAATAAAAATATAAAGTTTTACTGTACTCACTTTATTTACTGCATCTTTTACTAAACAACTTTCATAATTTTTAAACAGAATGATTTTTTTTTTTTTAAACTAAACAATATAAAATGAAGGCATAAAAATTCTGTGTCTGAATTTATTAATTCTAAAGACCAGAATTTCTTCAATTTATCCTCGATTAGATATCTAATAATCTTCAATTGATATCTAGATTGTAAATACTCATGAAAAGTTAAAGCATGTGGAACGTATTTTGATTAAATAATTTTTTAATGAAGAAATGTTGTTATCAAATGGAACCATTATAATATGGGTTGAAATTCTATTCAAGTATTACACTTTTCTGCTATAGTTAATATTTTTTTCAATTTCTGATTTAAAGCATATGCATCATAAGATGCACAGTAATCATATATTTATATGCCATATTTTCTTATATATAATCCACTGATTTTGTGTTAAAAATGTTCTGAATTTCATTGTGTGTATTATATGCCGCCACGGATAATCTGATGAACAACATTCTCCATCAGAAAAGCTTAGAAGAAAGTTTTGAAAGAAATACTGTTTATGTTTCATAAAATAAATAACAGGTGGTACTAAGACACACGGTAAGTTATTTAAGCTATAATCAGCTTGGTCCAATTACATTCAAAAACAAATTCAGCTCCTTGTAAAGAAAGGTATTACAGTTGCATGTCGCTAACATCATTTTGCAATTTGTCTTAACATGAGCTTTTTCATTTTGAAAGTATTTAAATTCGTATATCATTATATAGAAGTGAAAACTTTTAAGTCACACAGTAGATTTTAAATTTAAATCTATAGTAAAAGCAAATAAGAAAAAAGGACACCAAATGTGTTAATGTGAAGTGAAAAACAAAGCAAGTGCAAAATAAAAGAATAATGCTTTAAATATGCAGTTTGTAAATAATCCATTTCTTTCATCTAAATATTAACGTAGCAAATATTTATTTTTAAATATGTCTAAAATCCTTTTAAAAGGTATTAGAAGCTAAATGTCAATAAATTTTACAAGAATCTTCTCGACATTATCACTCTTGTTCGATGTCGTGCTTTCATGTCAAGTTTATTGCACTTTGCAATGACATGATTTAGACAGATCTTTTTCATAATAAGAAGTTTTTTTTTTTTTTTTTTTTTTTTTTTTTTACGTATATTTTTAATCATACTGTGCATTTTCTTATGTGATACCCATATTATCAAAAGTACATATTTTAGACTATTCACTGAAAAAAAATTACACTGATGATGATGATTATGCAACCCTTTTTTTCCTTTTACTTGAAAAAAAAGGTTGTGCAGATAATAGCCGCTGGGGATTATTTACAGGAAAATACGGTATATGATTATTTTCTCTTTCAATACTGAAAATCTCACTTTTAAAATACTATATTTGTGTTGTTTTTAAACTAATGCAAGTTAAAGAAATGTTTGTTAAAAGGTAATGTATTACTAAAAGAATAATTTTTTAATGATTATAATAGATTATAGCATTCACATTATTTTGCATTATTTATTAATTGCATTTATATTATTAATTTATTTAAATAAATTATATTTTTAAGTACATTTGCAAAATATAAACTACACTTAAAAGATAATTTGTTATGTTACTTAATATATTATAGTTCTATAGTAAAAAATTAATAAATTTTTAATGTGCTTCAAAATCCAATAGTTTGTTTTTAAAATCTTTTTCACCAGCAGATCTAATTATACATTGCAAAACTATACACTTCTTTCAGATTGAGACACTTTTGATATGTCTGACTTCCAACTTCATTATAAGTCATAAAATAAAAATTATCATACTTACATAAGGTGATTTTCAACGGATTATTTAGATTTTGTACTATATTAAAAAAATTTTATTTTTAGTCAGTTATAAATTTCTACATTTAAGAATTATCAGATCTTTCTAAATTTTTAAGAAAAAATTTTGAAAAGGAATTTATTTTAAAAAGTATCAATAAAGAAGAGTGTCTTGACTCAATGATAGAGTTTAAATATATAGGTTCTGTACTAAAATATAACTAAATGATATTCCATTCTTTCATTATCTAGTTTTTCTTATTTATTCTAAATAAAATATTCTGGAAATCTTATGTGAATTGAATCATGACTAAATAGATGCCATTTTTTATAAATTGTATATTTAGTTGAATTTCATAATTGTATTTAATTTGCATGTACTTCTGTGTTTAATTTTCCATCCCAACAAATTTTTAAAGTCACAGAGACTGCGAACTATAAAATAATTTAAGAGGGAATTTTAAGAAATGATCTAAGTTGAATATATTTGAAATGAAATCAAGAAAAAGTGATCTTGCATAAAACATGTGATTTCATATTTGTAATAAATGTACAGTATTTGAAAAACAATAAGACTTAAATTAGGACAATTAAATATTATTCGCTTTTAATTATGTAATAGCAAAAATAAAAGTTAAAAATTTTAAGCTTAAAATTTTTTCAAATCTATGAGTTACTTTTCCAATTATTTTAAATATTGTGAAATGGTTTAAAAACTTGCATTATATTACTTTGATTCTCCTTTAATTATGTACCAGGAAAAATTAAATAAAATATATGCTGTCAAATATTTCAGATGTGTTTAACTTAATCAAAAGCAAAAGAATTGTTTTATGGTTACTGTAAATACTATTCAATATTTTGTTTTCAACTTTAAGGTATGTGTATATTAAGCATTCATGCATGCATATATATATATATATATATATATATATATATATATATATATATATATATATATATATATATATATATATATATATAGACTTTGAAAACATCTTAAAAATTTAGAGTTGCTTTAATTAATACCAAACAATTTGAAGATTTTTGGTGTGTTATAGAATTATACCGCTTATTTCTAAATAGCCTTGCAGCAGTTAAAATGGATTCTCAGCAAATAAATATTTTCTGTTATGAAAAGTGTATACTGATGTATTCATAGTGTATAATTAATTACATCATATATTGTTGACTTGTGGCACTAATGATAATAATATATGTTATAAATATGTGAATGTTTTATACAGCATGTTTGTATAAAAGCTGCATTTTGCAAGTCCTTGATGAAATCAGTTTAAAAAAGTGAAAAACTAATTTTACAATATTACAAAATTAATGTAACAAAAGTGAAGTAAATTATAAAAATGGAAAAGAAAAACTTTTAATGTCTTTATAAAATTTCTATGGAAATATGCATTCAATTAATTAATTTTCTTATGTTTTATTTTAGAAAATGTTTAATGTGGCCAATGTGTCTTTTCAATTTATTAGATGTACTCAATGCTATAAGTTCATAGTGTTTATAGATCTGATGATTTTTTGTATTCTATATTATATATATTGTTATATGTTATTGTTAAACATTTTGATCTGTGTTCTCTTTGATATTATATCACTAGTCTTATTTTCCTAAATAATAAAATATTTTTAATGCAAATTATGGCCTGCTCTGTACTCTTCATAATATAAGGTTCCATGTATGAATACTGTTCCTTTTATGTAATTGAAAAGGGATAGTGTATTTCTGATTTGTAAATACTCAATTAATTGGTTGATTTTTTTTTTACCAGTTTTAGTAACAGTTAAATGTATATAATATGATTTACCAAAAGAAAGTTCTCTAAAATGGCATATGTTATATACAAAACTTTTAGCTGTTAAGCCTGTCAATAATGGGAAATAAAGTGTATGCTTATTTCAAATGCATTTGCATGCATGTTTAAATTTTTCTCTATGTGCTGAAATGTTTTTTAGAAAGTATTCTTTTCTCACAGAAATGTTTTTTAGAAAGTATTCTTTTCTCACAAGTGAGCTTATTTTTTTTTTAAATCAATGTAATGCCTAATATTTATTTTTTTTCCCAGATCTAATGTTAAAAAATTATTCTTAAGTGAATGGTAATGAAATGTTAGTGATTATGCTGCTTTCTTTTCTCTTTGGTTACTGGGCACATTTGACATTCAAATTATTTCAAGACTTTTTATAAAAAAAAGTTAACATATTGATTAAATTAACTTAAACTTTATTTTTATTATTCATTTTAATATCTAGCTTTAAATTATTTTTTATGTTGTGGTTGTGTGTCTGTTTGATTTATTAATTGATTTTAATTCATTTAACTTGAAACAAGATAGAAAAAAATGTAACTGTAGGAAAATATGTATAAAATATTATCTTATTTATACTTGAATAATTCAGTTCAGAAAAAACAAAGATGAAAACTATGAATAGCTAGGAAAATAAAATTTATGGAGTTGAAAAATGTTTCAATTGATTTGATAAAATTTTGATTTACTTTGATCTTTTTCGAGATTGCAGATATTTTTTAATTGATGACATTTACCATGAATTTAAAAACTGTCTTAAATAAGTTTTCAAAAATGTGTAAAAAATTGTTTTTAAAGTAAAATTAAGGGATAAAGTATAGTTTATTGGTATTTCTATGAAAGAATTCCTTAGGTAAATCTTTTGTGACTTATTGATATTTAAAAAAAATATTGACATATACAGATTGCTGTTTATCTGAGAACTACATTTGATAGGTCATATTGAATGTCTAATTTGTTTATAATTCTTTATGCTGTTGTATTTATTTCCTCTTAAATATCTGTTCACTTTTTCCCAAGCTTATTTATATTGAATATTGCTATACATTAACCTAAGTTGCTAAAATATGTATTTTCTATTATCAATATTTTGTGTTGCATTTCATAAATAAGGGTATATAATTATAAGTAAAAATATATTTAATATTAAAATAACATTAATATGTGTTAGTCAATTTTACATTTCAATGTCACAAAGAAATTATAAATCTTCACTTAAAATTATTGTGAAAAATAAGGAAATTATTTTGTAGTGTGTGTAACAATATTCTCTTAAATTTATTTTATTTTGTTCGATGTAAATTCTGAAATATTTGTGCAAAAGTATTCAATAAACAAAGTCAAGTGTTTTGAAAGTAAATGTAAATTATAAAACTAATGTTATATCAAAAATATTATTAAGTGTAAAAGTGCTTTAATCTTTGGTTTGCACATTCCTTAAACAGTAAAATTATTTCATCTGCAACAAAACTTAAAAATATCTCATATAACTTTCCTGATTTTATATCAAAATTTAAATTGATTCCTGATAAAATTGCAATTGGTTTTTCTTTGACTTTTCAATATGTTAATCAGACCAGAAAATTTGTAACTAATTACTTTTCATATTGTGCATTACAAATAAAAATTATGATTTTATAAAATTGGCCAAAAAGAATTTCTTCATTAATTCACATTTCAAGACTTGCATTTCAGGTAGTTTGTTCACAATGCTCACATAATTCTATCACCTACGAACCTTTCATGTATCTTCCAGTTTTTCTTCCTCATACTTTAGAGAGGCAAATTGGTAAGTTCTTCTGGATTCATATTTTTTAAGTATATCTTGCTCTAATAAGTAAAATATTTTATGAAATTGGATTATTTTATATTAAATTTAAAATAAAATAATTTTTTTTTATATATATGTTAAAAATTTTGCTTTATCACAACACATTTGATTATTAAGTATTTACTATGGCTACATATTATATCTATATATTATTTTGAATATTATTGTTGATACATTATGTAGTTATTATTTTAAATAAAATATTATATTTTGTAAATAAAGTATTTGAAGGATTAAATTCTTAAGTTGATATCTGGTTAAATCCAACTATATCATGAAATGCCTTCTAATTTTGAAATGAGGTTAAGTGAAAAGTGCAGTACTTAACTAATTTACCTTCTGCATCTGATGCTAGGGCGTGCAGAAACTTAATGAACTTAAAGCTTCACTCGAATATTTTATTGTATCTAAGATTAAAAAAATATCAATTTATCTATTAATGTGGGCTATAGTTTCCAGTGGAAAATTCTTGTCTTATATTTTCTCTGGTAGCTCTAACATTTTAATGTGTCTGAAAGGATTGAGCAATATCAATTTATCTATTAACTAATTGGCAGTATCTTGTAATGAACAATACATGACTAAATTTGAGTGTATATTTACTACTTGAAAAAATAACCATATTTATTATTTACTTAACTTTGTTGAAAATACTGTTTTGTACCATGAAATGAAATCAGTTTATAAATTAGCTGAAAGCAAATCCAGTAAGGTGTAAAACACTTAAAAATTAGTTTAGAAATTATTACATATTGAAATCTATAAATCCTTTCATCTATGTGTCAATGCTTTTGCAATTGGTGGCATATTAGTAAAATCAGAAATACATATGCAATAGTTACAAAAAAAAATTTTCAATAAAAAAAAACAAAGTAAATAAATATTATTTTACTCTAGAAAGAAAGGGAAATCTAGTGTCATGCATATTTTCTTTATTTTCTCAGTGATTATGCATAGACAATAGTTGCAAAAGAGTTAAAGAACTATTTATTTTTGTTCTTGAAACAAGCAGAATGCAATGATTTTGACAATCAAACTATGTAGCAGTTTTTAATTCAACCCCAGAGAAAAACTCAGTGGACAGCACAACATGGATATTATTTTTGTAAAATGGGCTCTTCCATAGCTTCAAGCCACAAGTTGCATGGTAAGGTCATACATAATTTTATAAATATTGGGTGCCGTCTTCTATTCTTCATTTCAAATGAGAACTTGCATCCTAAAATATAAATAAATGAAAAGCTAATATTTTTTGGAGTGTTACTTGTAATATGCATTTATTTGAAACTATTGTTAAATGCTGGATTTTCAGGAATTTGTATTTAAATGAAGAAATTCACATGGTGCACAGCTAAGTTAAATGGATAAATAATTCAAATCATTATTACTTTTTTGTGTGTGTGCATGTGGGTCAAGTTTTTGAAATGCACTTTCAAATGTTATGAGTTTAGTAAAATTCATTCATTGTTTTAATTCTGACAGGATTGAAATATAGAAAAAATTGTGGACATAAAAAGTTCAATAATGATTAATATATTAAATACACTGGTGTGAAAAACTTAAGCAACGGGTGGTATTTCTGCTATAACTCCGCAATAAATCATCTGAGGGACATGAAATTCAGACATGAGACGCATCATTTTGTACTTAAAGGATGACGAAAGCACAGTTGCACAAAAATGAATACAATGCATACATTATGTAATCAAACAAAAATAGGCTTTATTGAATTCACAGTATCCCTGCACAAGATCATCTGTCTAAGAGGAACAATAACAAACAGATGTTCCTTAGTATGGGATATGTTCTCTCCTTACTGCAATGGTTACTTCACACTGTCTCCCCATACTGAGCACCAGATTGTCCAGCTGGTCAGAGTGCCCATTCTTCAATCAGCATCTGCTTCAGTTGCTGCGTGTTCCCAGGGGGGTGCAAACGTGCCGCAATGCATCTCCCTGAAGCATCCCACATTCTGTTCTATGGGATTTAAATCAGGAGAGTATGTTATGTTATGTTACTTCGATAAAACCGTGTCCCAACCTCTCTCAAAATCAACTGCCATCGAGAATCACTTATGGCACTGAAATGACTATCATCTGTGAAAAGGACATGACTCCATTGATCAGATGTCTAGTTTTTCTGTTCTTTGCACCACTCTAAACGGTTCCGCCACTGGCGAGCTGTCAACAGATTTGCAGTGTTCAAGACGGCGGGCGAAAAGGCCACCTTTGTGGAAGCATCTTGCCACAGTAAACCAATCGCGACACTTGTCGCACTGTTGCTGTACACAGTGTCTCAGCAATGTCGCTTGCTGACTGGTTTCGAGTTTTAATCACCTTCAGGACTATATAGTGGTCACCCACTGCAGTTGTTTTTCTGGGGCGGCCAACATCAACCTTTCGAAAAGCTGTACCTGTGGTTCTGAAGGCATTCCAAGTCCATAAAACAACACTTTTGTTGATTCTGAACTCTTCAGTAACACTGGTCACTTTACACCCCCCCCCCCCAGTATTCCAATTACTCTTCCACATGTGAAGTTGTCCAGGTGATTTTTTTCTACCCATATTTCATGGACACTCTCACTTACAGTTAAAACAAAAGTCATTAACTACACCTCCGTCCTTCCTTTCATTGTAGGCTTGAACTGTGCACGCGTGTTGCATATGCTAATGTCACTTCTGATGTTTTGCTACTGATATTTGCATATGCATGACCATTCTACTGAATTACGTGTTCATTGCACTGATCACAAAAATTCCTTTTATGCAATTTCATAGCTATCTGCTTTAAATTTACGTTGTTGCTTAAATTTTGCTCACCAGTGTATTTATTATTGATTTCTAGTTGTGTAGCATTTACCTGGTTGTATAGGAGAAAGAAAGAAATTCCTTAAATAGCTCAAAAGTAATTTATTAACATTTAATATACAACCTGAGCACAACACAGATTTATATACTACAAACAAAATGAAATCTAAACATAAATTAAAAGGGAAAAGGTTTAATATGAGTCATGTTAATATGTCTCATTCTTACGATTGCTGGTGAGAGACTGGCTTTTTTGTCGTTGACGTTATGGGTGTTGCTGTAGACAGGGGGTGCTATAAACTCCCTTTCTGCTTCGTAATGTCCCGGCATGGAGACAGGATTGAAATTAAGAAGTCTCTGAGGTTGTCAACATGGTCTTACTCTACTTTACAATGGAAAACGGGACCTTTATCTCTAGATGGGGCTTCAACATACTGGTATGTAAGTACCAAGTTCTTGATCAGGGATAGCAGGATCTGCAATATCATACGTATTTGGTGGTCTATTTGTTAGTATAATATATGGTCCTTAATGCTTGGGCATAAATTTTTTACTTGTTTTGGTTATGAAATTTTTACGGGATGTAAAGTGATCAAAACTTTATCGCCTATTTGAAAATAAACCAGTCTATGCTTCTTGTCAAAGTGCTTTCCTTTCTAGCATCTTATTTTTCCTCTACATGTTCTCTAATTATGGGGTAAGTCATACATATACTTTCATGTCTGGAGTTATTTCTACGACAAAGTTATCGTTATCAATGACAGTTCTAATATCATGAGACATCATATGTGGTTCAAAGCTCTCTTCCAAACTGAAAGTAGGCCACTGTATGACCTATAGAATCACAAATTGGGGTATTTTGAGCAAAGCATATCATTGGTAGTTTGTCCTCCCAAGTATCATGCGAGTCACTATTTAGAATTGCTAATTTGGGTTTTAGGTTTCGATTTTTCCATTCAGCAGAATTTGGTTGAGGATGATATAAAAGTATAAGTTCTTGCTTAATACCCAGGATGCTGCGAGTTTGTTGCACTACAGCACTGACAGATTGTACACCATTGTCACTGATTAGCCTTCTAGGTAAGCCATAATTTAAGAAAACTTCTTCATTCAATATTTTAGAACAATTAATAGCTGTGGCATCATTTAGGGCAAAAAGTTCAACCCATTTTGTACTGGTATTTTCAACAAAAAAAATCCATCTTTTTCCAATTGAGGTTTCTGTGAGAGGACCAAACAAATCTATTGCCGGAATGTCAAATCTTTGTAAGTAAGTAGGCATTCTGAGTAATCTAGCCGGTTTCTTTTTGTTAGATTGGTACCGATTACATTCAGCACAACTTTTCACGAATTCGGCGATAAACTTTCTCATACCAGGAAAGAAATACCTAGAACAAATTTTATTATACGTATTCTCAGCTCCACTATGTCCTGCAGTGGGATAATCACATTATTGCTGTAGGACTCCTTCTCGCTCATGACAAGGGACAACTAGCTGTGTTTCTTCTGACTCTGTTTCAGGTGAATATCGATATAGTATTCCCTGATTTATCAGATAACCTCTACTTGTCCAGTTCACATAATTTTCATCTTTCTGTCCAAATAATAATTTTATCTTTAGATTTTATCTTATCTTAAGAATAATTTTCATCTTTTCAAAGCAGTCTATAATCTTTCTTACATCCTCATCTTTCAATTGTTCTTCGCGAATGTCTTTAGATTTCCGGGATGGTAAATCTATGGAAATGGTGTTCGAGTTACAAAAAAATTTGTCTGTATCAAATGGTCTGGACAGAAAATCTGCAATTAGATTAGATCTTCTTGGAGTGTAAGGAATCTTCAAGTGATATGACTGGATTTGAAAAGCTCATCAAGCTAAGCGTCCAGGTGGCGATTTAATACTCATAAGCCACTTCAAGGGTTGGTGATTTGATGCAATAAGGATTTTAGGATTTTCCACATAGCTATGGAACTTCTCAAAAGCCCATACTATCGCTAGTGCTTCTCTTTCGGTAGTGGAATAATTTCTTTCTGCCAAACTGACTAATCAACTGGCATACTCAATCACATGTTCGTCCAGACTTTTTCTTGTATAAAAACTGCTCCTGGAGCGTAATTACTGTCATCAGTTCTTACAATGAATAGTTTGGATCCATCTGGCTGAGACAACACAGGTGGTGAGATCAACCTTTTTTTTTAACTCTTCAAATGCTTTCTGCTCTGTGTCACCACATGTCCATTGTTTATTCTTTTTAGTTAAATCTCTAAGGGACCTAGCAACTTCAGAAAAATGTGAGACATATCCTCCGAACTAGGAACATGTCTGTAGGTAGGACTGAATTTTTTTTAGCACTTTTTGGTGTTGGAATTTTTTGAATGGAAGATACTTGGTCAGCATCCACTTCTACACTTTTTTCAGTTATCCAATGATCTAAATATTACACTCTGTCACAAGGGAAATGGCATTTGCTTCTGTTAGTGTTCAGTTTAAACATAGAAAGTCTTTCAAACACTTTTCGCAAATCTGATAAATGTTCGTCAAAAGTTTCTGATAATATAATGATATCATCAAGGAATGATAATGCAAAAACCTCTTTGAGACCAGGTGTAAATTTATCAATGAGACATTGAAAAGTTGCGGGTGCATTACGCAAACCAAAAAGCATATGTTAAAGTTCAAGATGGACAGATAAAGGCAGTCTTTTCTTGATCTGTTTCATGAACTTTGACCTGATGATAAACTGCTCTTAAGTCTATCGTAGACATGTATTTTGTCGACTTGGCTTCAGTCAATAAATCATCCATTCTAGGTAGTGGATAGTTATCCAGAATAGTTTTTGAGTTTAACTTGCAGTAATCAACACACAATCTAATGATACTGTTCGGTTTAGGTACTAATACCACAAGACTTGCATAAGGAGATTCACACTCCTCAATTATTCCTTCTGTTAGTAAGGAATCTAGCTTTTTCTTTAACAATTCTTTCTTTGTAGGTGTCATTCTATTTGGGGGTTCAACAACAAGTAAGCTATTTCCAGTCTGGATTCTATGTTCAATAAAAGGAGTAGGTTTTCCCCCTGGCTTGAAGCTACTTTCGTATTCTTCTAAGACTGAATTTAATTTTTTGATGTTGTTCTCTTGTCAAGTGTTTTTCTTCATCATCCCTCAATTTCACGGACTTAGAAGTTTCTGAAATTTCAGCAGACATATTAGGAGAAGTTATTTTCTGCGACATTATTACTTTTGCAGTACGTACGATTTTGGATGGTTCACAATAAAATGGATATTCACTAAAATGCCAAATGCCATTCTGGATGTTTAGCACCATACCAGCAGCCTGTAGAAAGTCAGTGCCAAGCAACGTTTTATTGCCTTTAGTGTTTGGTAACTCATTAAATTTCATACGAACGCTCTTTCCTTCTACATTAATATTTACAACTGTTGTCAAAACTGGGACATTTCTTTCTTTTCCATCAACCAATACCATTGTAATACTTTTCTTTTGAAATATGAAACCTTTCTCTTCAGTAAAGTATAAAATCTCTCTTCCGCAATAGAATTTGATGTACCTGTGTCGGCACAGAAAGCTGCTTTTCCCCCACAAACAGCTTAAAAAAATTGAGCTGAACAAGAAATCTGAAGCTTGCAATGTATATTAGTTTGCACCATTAACAATTGTTTTAGTCCCTTCTTTTAATTTGTTGCACTTTGGACACTATATAGATTGAATAAAACCAGGATTACCACATCCATAGTAATGAACAGAAAATCTTCTTTCTGGTTTGTCTTTAGTAAATTATGGAATTTCAAAGTTGGAAATTTTGAATTGGTTATTTTCCCTAGAGTTAGGAGGTTTGTACTTTCTTTCTGAAGCAGATTTAACATAGTCTTTGAAATTTGGCTTCTTAGCAAAGGTAGGTTATTTTTTCTTCATTTCCAACATTTTCATAACTGTTAAGCTTTTTTGTAAATTCAAATGGATCATTCGGCTCTGACTATTGATCAATAAAATGTTCTCTAACATCCGGAGGTGTTCTTTTCTGTAACTAATCAGCTATATTAAGTCTTGATATTTCTCAGAAGTGATGATATTTAATTCTTTTACCCATCCTATAAAATACGATTTAATTTCAAAATAAATGTCTTTCTATGTTATTTCTGTACTTTTCTTATGTTGCGAGAACATCTGCCAAAACCTGTCTGACATAAGTCTATAACGCTTCAAGAGCATGTCTTTCACCTTTGAGTAATTTTTAATATCTTCTTTATTTTCTTTAGCAAGTAATTGACTTATTTCAGTTGCCAAATGATGAATGAGCCTATCAAGTATGGCAGCCAATATACTTCAAGTATATTTACTAATTTTAATTGACGTTCAAATACTGTCATATAAAGATCTATTTCATCTTCATTCGGATTAAATTTTGGGAGAATTAGATTCAGATTTCAACTTGTTTTCTCTGTTTTATTTGCTGGAGCAATGGCACTGGAAAGGGATACCTTCTGAGTTTCCACTTGAAGTTTGAAACATTGCAGTTCATACACTCTTTTTCAATGTTAGTTGTTCCTCTTCTTTTTCTCTAGCTTCTTGATGGGCAATTCTTTTGAATTCAGCTTGTTTTTCAAGCTGTTCCTCTATTATATTAGTTAGCATATTTTTTACAATTCTTCATCATAATCTTTTTTTTTTTATTATTTTATCATAATATATTTCAGTTAAAATACTTTTAAATCGTCTGCTACTTCCAATCCCATTACTGTAGCCAAGTGTCTCAAATCTTTCTTTTTCCCTTTTCCAAGGAATGACATCTTTTGTCCCCCCCCCCACTGATTTAAAACATTGTTTTTTTTTTTAAAAAAATATATTGTTTCTTATTTTAGTTAAAACGCTTAAAAACCATCAGTCTTAAATGTTATGTTAAGAGTAGTATCTTATAATTAGTCTTAGGATTATATGAAAATATAACCCTTTTATTAAATATAAGTGAACTTTAACCTATTATTATATATACAAACATTTATTGCAAATAAAAATGAACTCTTTAATTATTATAAATAAACATTAAATATTCATATGTTCATTACAAAATAATTAAGCCAATTTTATTACATTAATCTTACTAAATTTACAAGAAATTACTCTTATTATATATTTCAAATCAAACAAAACCAAAACAAAACATTTCAAAATTTTATCATGAAGCTTTTAAGTTCACTTCATTTATAATTCTTTGCTTTTGTTTTAGAATTACCAAATCAACAAATGTATCTTTATTCATAAATTGTATCAATACTTCATTACCAACATGAAATAAATCAACATATATTAATTAAGATGACTGTTAATCATATGCATTCAAAGAAAATTTTATGCATAAATAACAAGAAATGTTTTATTGACTTTTTATTTCTTTAAAGTTCTTTAAATTTTTTTTTAAATATCAATTCTGATTCCTTTTACCAAAATATTAATAATTATTTTGTTATCTTAATATATTCCTTATATACATGGAAAAACAAAACATTTGCCACCCAACCTGTCTAGTGGTTAGCGTAACTGACTACGGATGGGGAGGACTTGGGTTCGAATCCCGGCTCGGGCTTGGATGTACTTTCTCTTTCTCTCTCTGTGTTTCTTGTCCTTTCCTTGTATGAATGGTTGCCTACCCTATAAACGGGTTCCTATGGCATGTGTGTACTGAGGAAGTCGGACTCCACACCCAATTGCGGTTCAGTTGAAAAAGTGGAGCAGCGCACCCATACTGCCAGTCTGGCTGGCATTCGACAAAACAAAAATAAATAAATAAATAAAAAACATTTATTTATTCAATGAAATCAATAACTAAAATAATAAAAA
This sequence comes from Latrodectus geometricus, assembly GCA_026290005.1. Taxonomy (NCBI): domain Eukaryota; kingdom Metazoa; phylum Arthropoda; class Arachnida; order Araneae; family Theridiidae; genus Latrodectus; species Latrodectus geometricus. Next base: position 33,980 of record JAPDSC010163363.1, read on the forward strand.
TCAAAGAATCTCAAAATTCAAGAATTTTCAAATATAATACTCAAAATTTACAGTTTTATTTATTGTTCATCATGTTTTTTTCATAATTCATGTACACATACAATAACATTTCAAATATAAATGTTTCTTTCAATTAAATATTATGCATTTAATAAGCATATACACCTAAGTCTGTTTTTACACGGTAGATTGGTTCCAGAAGAAGCCGTGTAAAAAAAAAAACGTGTAAAAAAAGACATTGATCTTATACAAAAATGGGTGATTTGTTCCTAATCTCTAAAACCTATTAAAATTAGTGAAAAACAAGAATTTTTAAAAACAAGAATTCATGTTTATTTTATTAAATCAAATATAGAATGCTTATTTTCACAAGCATAGTAATTAATGATAAAAAAGATATGCACTCTAATCTTAAAAGTAATATAAATTAAATGTATGGCAAGTTCAGAAACTAAAAAACTATGTTGTGAACGAAAAGAATAGGTTATTCAATTTTTAAGGTAAAAAATAAAATAAAATAGAATAAGTGATAATCATAAATACAACAACATAAATTTAATTGCTGTCGTCATCAGTTATTCGTAAATAACTGAATAAATACAAAATATTTTTTGGCTTACCTTTTATCTTAATGCGTTAAAATTAAATTTAATGGAAAATCAAATTTGCCTGCAAAAAATTTCTTTACCAAACACGTCTTATTGCATTGACAGTTCACAAAATATTAACACGTTTCAATTGCTCTGACCAGTAAATTTTATTGTATGCACATAAAGGGAATTCCCCTACTTGTTTGTACGCGCTAAAGGGGAATTCACTTAAATCTTTAAGCTAGTGTTCGCAAACTATCGATACTATCGATGGTTTCAGACTTTTTTCTTTCATAAATACTTTTTTGTGATATGAACATACTTCGCAAAAATTAAATTTGACAAAAAAAATTTAAGTACATAAAATTTCAAATCGTGCTAAATGGAATAAAATCGTGTAAAAAAATTAAAAATATTCAATTTTCAAACCGTGTACAAAAAGACCATGTAAAAACAGACTTAGGTGTATACCAAATCAAGCAAATAACTATCATGAGTAATAAAATTGTTCTAAATTGCAAGAACATAAAGTAATAACTCTTTTATCAGAACACAACTTGTGTTACTTATAAAGAAGCTTATTATACTGCTTTATATTCAAAACAGACTAAACATTAACAGTCATTAATTATGGTTGTAATTCTTTAGAATAAATTCTGAGAAATAAGAAATATAAAAACAGAAACTTATCAGAAATTCTTAAATCGACTTGAAATGAGATCTGAATAACAATTAATATCAACAGTTAAACAACAATCTTGGATGAGATTACATTTCCATGAAGCCATATAACACAACACACCAGGAGGTAGCCTGAAAATTTTTCAGTTCCCCTCCAACAATAAAATTTAATTCTGGATAGAATTATTTTTTTAACACTGAAAAGAAACTCGATCTCGGATCACAAGTTGGGCAGCCATTATTTTATTGTAGCATTTATCTGGTTGAATAGGAAAAAGAAATAAATTCCTTAAATAGCTCAAAAGTAATTTATTACATTTACTATACAACTTGAGCACAACACAGATTTATATACTACAAACAAAATGAAATCTAAACATAAAATTAAAGAGAAAGGGTTAACATAAGAGTCCTATTCATATATATATATCTCATTTCTACAGTTGCTGGAGAGGGATTAACTTCCTTGTTGATGACATCATGGGTGTTGCTTTTGACAGGGCGCGCTATAGTTGGAATATTTGTATACATTATTAAATGGATGTATAAAAGCATTTCTTGTGTAGAAAAATTTCACATTTTCAAGGGTTCAATAAAAGTTTTTATTGAGGGGGGGATTCTTTTATGAATATACTCACATAAAGGAATTCTAATATAAATTTTTATCCAATTTCATATAAATTTAATAACAAATTTAATAATAAATAAATAATAAATTTTTCATCCAATTTTATCATAAGCATCTTTTAGAAAAGTGTATTCCTTGATTTGCACAATAATGTTTAGTAAATTTTTAACTATCTACAAACACTTAAATTCCAGAAAATTTATTTTGAAGGATGTACTCAACAATTAATTCTAAAAACAAAGTAATTATTTTTGAAAAAAAATCTATGTCCCTTACAACTTGTAAATATACTTCAAAGCATTTAAAATCGCATAATCTGTTTAATTCAAGTCATCGATAATGTTTCTTAGCATTTTCTTTATAATTAAGTGTCCATAGTTCTCGATATATTTATCTGATATTAAAATTTATTTTTGCTGTAGTAATTACATTTGTGCAAAATAATGGTGCTACTCCAGTTATCTATCTTATTAATGTCAACAAATATGATCGCATATTGAAAATACGAGAAGCTTTGCAGAGACTTTTAGATATCCCTGCTGAAGAAATTATTCTGGCTGAAGTTCTTGAAAACCATATATCTCGATTTTTAGTAAGTACATAGTTTCTCATCATTATAAATGATATTTGAAAATCATCAGCATTTTTTAAATTAGTTTGATTTTATAGATATTAAGTCTTAAAAAGTAGTTTTCTTTGAAAAGTATTTTTAATGAAATATCATTTGTATTTTAAGTTGATGGAACTTTGCTCAGTAGTATTAATATATTCTTTTGTACTTGCTATTGTTAACTCTATTAGTTGAATTTTATCAATATATTTTCAAAATAATTTATGGATCATCCAAGGAAAATGTATAAGCTGAATTTTAAATATGTTTTTTAGAGTTTTCTTCTAAGAATAATTATTTTTCATTAAATAGTATTAACAAAGAATCCATTAATGCATATTACTGATCCAATGATACAAATTTTATTCTTATCATTGGAATAGTAATAATAAATGTCATTCTTTAAAAATGTTTTACAAAATAGTTATAAAAACATCTTTAATTGATTGACAATAATGTTAAATTTGTATAATAGAAATAAATAATAAATATTTATTTCTGTGAAAATTATTTAAAAAAGCTGAATAGAAATACCTCAACTTACTTTATGCATTTAATTTATAATAATTATTAAGTCAGTAAAAAATAGCAGTCCAAAATATGAGGTATTTTACTTATTTTGTAAAATATTTTTATACTGTTAAAAATAATATTATGTACTTTTTTAAGTACAAATTATAATAAAATAAGTTTCAGAAATGTTCTTTAATTTATTTAACAATAAATATAAACTACTAAATTTTTTAGTGCTCAATACAATTATAAGGAAATATTTTAATGTAAAATAAGATAAGGCAGAAGACTGCATAAATCTATACCAAAGGTGATTTGCAAACAAATATTGTTAGTATTATATGATTATTAAATAAGATACTATATTATCATTGGTATAGCTGAATGATTAGCAATTTGGACTTCAGTTCAACAGTTCATAGTTTAATTCCTATTTCAGGTTTAGATATTTATAATAATTTAGAATTTTTATAAAACTTTTAAGTTCTATTTTACTTAATCATCATGTGCAAAAATTGTCTGCTGAGAAATACATGATTGTAAAATTACTAACATAAAAATATGAATTAGTCATTATTAAAATCTGGATTTTGTTATTATAATATTATAATAATATTTGGAAAAATAATATTTGGAAAAAAGAAATCCAAATATTTTCTACTGATTTCTGAACTGGGTCTACATTATCTTGTTTATATTAGTATTTTATTTCATAGATTTTTTTAATAATTGATTTATAGAAAAACTGTTTCAGAATTAACTCCTCTTTCTTTCAGAAAGTCTTGTTCATTGCCACACCCACACATTTAAACTAAACTAAAATTTTAAAACTTTTGAATCAAAAAGAGTTAATTGATTCTAAATAATGGTACAAACAAAAACTTTTATATATTATTAATTTTTTATCTTTCTATAATACAAATTTTAGAACATTGAATATGATGAATGTTTCTCATCAAAAGTATTTCAAGATCATTCTATGGTATTGTGTAATATTAATGTATGTTATTTTGTATAGAAATTTTATGATAACCAATTTTGATTTACTTTCTTTTTACAATTTTTATTTAAATCATTTTATATAAAAATTGAAGTACTTGTTTATTATCAGAGAATGATAGCCCAAAATGAAACTTTCTATTCCATAATTTCTGATCATCTTTTATGATAACAATATAAAACATTAGAGGTGCTAAACTACTGCTGCTTTGAAAAAAATAATCATGAAGATTTTAATATACAATATTATAAATATATCCTTTATTTTGTTAAAATTATCTTGATTAGTTTCATTTATCCAAAATATTAAATTTCTATAAAATTGATTTATGTGTTGCAGCATCTTCACTGAGTAAAAATATTAAATTTGATAAAATTCTTTTAAGCCTTAAACAAGTTTTTGTATCACATATTGAGCACTTAACTAGATTTATGGTATCCTTTGTTGAGATTAAATAATTTTTAATGTCCAAAATGTAAAGAGTTTTTATTAATTTAAATTAATTTCTGATTCTTTTTACTTTTTCTAATTTCACACTGATTTGTTTTATTTAAATTATTACATGAACATTTGGCATTATTATAAGTGAATATTTTTTTTTACTCTTTATATAAATAATGACTATTAAAAATCATATGTTTTATACAAATTATTTAAATACTTCTTGTTTAAAATGTCACATTTGCTCCAGGATGAAAATCTGCCTATTCGAAAAGTTAATGATGCAACTAGATCTATATATGCCTTTGAAGTTGGGAAAATGTGCGAAGAAAACTCGGAACCTTTAAAAAATTCTAACTCTGATGAGAATATGCATGTAACTAAAGAGGACAAGAAATTCTTTAATAATTCAAATACTTCTAAAACATTAAGTGACACTTTGTCTAATAATTCGTCTGATGATTTATTTGAAAACTGTGACATTCTGCAAAATGGCAGTTCCAATCCTTCAGAGGTGATCAAAGAGGAAAATATTCTTCTAGCAACTGAATATTTAGAAAATAACTCTGCTGAGTGTGCCTCAGATGTTGAACAAAGAGATGCATCTCAAATAGGGCCAGTGCAATACCATACATGTGCTATTTGTTTAGAAGAACTTCCTAATTTTAAACTATCCTTCCATCCCAGTTGTGAATGTATACTTTGTAATACATGTATAGAAGTAAGTGCATTTTGATATGAAAATCGTCAATTTAAATCAAATTGTTTTCTATGCCTATATATATTGTACTTCATGTTTTAATATGCATTATATTGTTTACTTACTAAGGCATATCTTATGTAATAACAAAAAATATTGAAAAAAGGATATTACAATAAGAATATAAATTGTCATTAAAAAATAAAACAATGTTATACTTCATTTAAAATTTGCTTTAAAGTAAGAAAATTATTTCTATAATTGCAAAGGTTAAATATTTAATTCCCACATATGTTTGCCTTATTGCCAATAAGTGTTTACAACTTTGATCTTTGTTTTAACTGTTCAGGTATTCAATTTCCACTTTAGACATGAATATTTACGTGGATTAAGAATTCACTTCAAATTGAAGTTCCAGTTTAATTTGCAATTTTGTGCAAAACTAATTGGAGCAGAGATGGGCATTAAGGTAATCAACTGGTATATTGCCAAGACCTTTTGGGATTATCATGATACTAGTTTTTGTAATCTGCATCCCTAAAAATGTAATTGTTTAACCCTTATTGTCATCGAAGGTAACTGCTAGACTAATAAAAAGTTAAAAGTAACTTATGACCCAGAAAAGTCTACCCAGCCCTGCTGTAGAGCATGAACTGAATTCTTGTACATTTTTCATAGCCTCCCAAACCATATTTGCATGACTAGAAAATGCCCTTATAATATGCATATTTACATTTCAAACTCGAACAATTTTTAAACATCAGAATAGACACTGTATATCCATTATATTTGATGGAATAGTTGCGAGAGCCTAATTTTTAATTTTGTTGACAGTCTGGCTGACTATATTTTGTTAAAGGGGTAGTTAACTTTTGCATATTTTCATATATATTGAAGAAAAAATACTATTAAATCCTTCAATGCTTATAACAACTCATGGTCTTCTAAAATGTATCAAAATTTTGTTTAGACTAACTAGTTTTGCTTTTGTATAGACACGAAATAGACGTTCTAATGAAAGATTACTTTTGCTACCACTTTTCTCTTGAAATGTCTTTAATAAAAACGTGCCATCCATATTTTTTTTAAATGTTTATCGTGAATTCCCAACTTTAAGTTATTTTAAAAGATGACTGTTTTTTACTAGCAAGAGTCATCAATGTAATGATCTTCTCTAGTTCAAGAAATCATAGGTTTACTTTAAAAGATTTTAACATTATGAAAGTAATCACATGAAACTTAAATGATCAAACTAAACTTAAACTTAACTTTTAATTTGAATTAATATTTTTGTTGTTACTTTTATAACATTAACACTAATACTATTTTAAATTCAACACACTAAGTAAGTTATTTTACTGTCAACATATCTCTGTAGCCTCCTTGCCTTGATGTAAAAGAAAATCAAATTATTATTAAAGAATCAATGTAATAGGAGAATGTGATATTAGTAAATAAAGTATATTAATGTTTCTTGTTATTATGTCACTATGAAATTTTGTTACAAGGATTTGTGTATATATTTTTGTAGTTGTAACTTGTTTATATTTGACTAGAAAGTTGTTAAAATCTACTCATTTGATATGCTGAATATAGTTCTTGACCTTTGTTTTTATTAAAATACAATTGTGCTACAAGAGAAGGGACAATATGTTAGCCATTCTTTATTTGATCATTCTTTGATAAACTGTTTAAATGCTGATGCAGTTTTTTAGAATCAAGTGAAGGCTCTTTGCTTCATTGAAATATATTTTATTTAATGTTTAGCAAAATACTTATTGGTTGAATAAATGAACATTTTAACTGTGATTCTGTTAATGTCTTTATTGAAACACCGTTTTTAGACTGTATAAGTTGTTTGCTTATTTAGAGTCCTAAAAATAATGCTTGCTATTAGATATTTTGATAAAGGATTTGAAAATTTTTTAATAGGTTTCATGCAAACATTATGGTGGAGCAACATTTATCTGTCCAGTAAGTAAACAGTTTGCTTAAATTTAATTAATTTAAACATTCAAATTAATCATTTAAATTTTTTATTTTGTTTTTCTTAATAAGATTAATTAAATTAAATTCTTAAATTGTCTTATTATATTTGAATTTTTATATAAGGAATTTTGAACTAAATGTTTAGTTTTTATGCAAACCTCTTATAAACACAAATGTTTTTTCTTTTCAAATTATGATAAATAAAAGGATAAAACAAATTCTATAATTAATAAAACAAATTCCTTTAAAGTTATGACAGATTATGAAACTTATGACTTTTTTTTTGTTATGACTAATAGAACATAACAGAAAAAAAACATGAGAGATAAAATTATTATGCTCTACGCATTAATCTTTATTATGAAAGAAATTTAAATTATGTTTAGTTTCATGATGATATTATTGCAAACTAAATAAAGGAATGCAATTAACATTTTCAAAAAGAAAAACTTTTTTTGCAAAGATTATTTTTCATGCAATTTTATAACTCATGAAATAATCTTCTAAAGGTGTAAAGGAAGTTGAAATATTGCTTATAAAAATTCAGTTATTGTCATGTTGAGTTCTTAATTTATAAATGTCTTATAACTCTTAACACTTAATTTTAATGGCTCAATTACAAAAATAATATTTTGATAGAGTAAAAGTTTTCTTCTCAAATTTTTTTCTTTATTTAAATGTGATCTGCTTGCAAAATTTATTACAGTTGTAATTAATCTTGTCAATAAAATAAAGCCTGTGTAGTTATCAAATAACAATGTTGTCTTACAATTTATTTGCCATTTATATAATTTGATTTAGTTTCTATTTATATTTTCAAAAGTAAGATCTAACTTTTGTTTAATTGAAATTTATAATTTTTGAGGTATGCAGTTCACCAGTTGCTCCAGCAGAAGATTTTATGCCTCTAACAAAAATTGGTGAATCTCAGTACAAAATTAGGTAAATAATTAAGTTCATTTTTATTTATTTATTTTTTAATTAATAGTTCCTTATGCTTTAAATTTTTCCTTTGCAGTACAATTCCTATACCTATTGTAATGCGCCATGACATATTTGAAGGAGATGTTTTAAAAGAAAAGGTTCTCATTGGACACCCTTGTTTGCTCAAACTGCCTTCAACTCTGCCAGCTTCAAAATTATATGAACATGTTGATAGAGCTATTCCGTTTTTGTCCACATATTCTTTGCTATTAGTTGATGGGCAGGTGAGCAAAAAAAGGAACATTTTTAAATTTTATTTGTGTCTGAAATCATCTTTTTAAATTAAGAAAACATTGAATGTTATTTTTATTTAAATTTCAGAAAAACCATTCATGATATGTTATACATTTTTTAAATTTTATTTTACAAACATGTCCTTAGTGGTAAAATAATCTGAAACCGTTGCATGAAAATTCATTATCATTTTAACTTTTAAGTTTTAAAATTACAAATAAATTACTAAAAAGAGCATTTTTAGGGTAAGCACATGATCATTTATGCATTTTAATTGAAGTGAATATAGTTGCTTTTAAAAATATCTTGTTTAATTCTGTTATGTGTGTTTTTTGAAGTTATATATTGCTTAGGCTATAATCTGTGTTAAAGTTTTAGCATTTTATTTGCTTTTAACTTATTTTGGGAACAAGGAAAAAAA
>JAPDSC010163363.1:42780-60551 GCA_026290005.1 Latrodectus geometricus
ATATGATTAAAAATATAATAAACTGTACAGAATAAAAACCATTTATTATGAAAAAGATTATCTGGCTTCACCTTATCGAAAAGTGCGTAAACGTGAGATGAAAGTGCGAGATCGATAAAGAGCGATAATTTCGTGAAGATTCCTGTAAAACTTATCGATATTTAGCTTCTAATAACTTTTAAAACGATGTTAGGCGACATATTTAAAAAATATATATAATTGCTTCGTTAATATTTAAATGAAAAAAAATTGGATTACTTCCAAACTGCTTATTTTATACATTTTTCTTTTATACCGCCCATGCTTTGTTTTTCACTTCACATTAAGATGTTTGTTGCCATTTTTTTTATTTGCTTTCATTAAAGCTTTTAATTTAAAATCATCTCTGTGTAACTTAAAAGTTTTCATTTCCATATGACGATAGGGAATTTACAACTGTAATATCTTTACAAGGAACCGAAATCGTTTTTAAACGTAAACTGACAAAGCCGATTATAGCTTAACTAACTGGGGTGTGTCTTGGTCACCTGTTATTTATTTTATGAAACATAAACAGTATTTCTTTCAAAACTTTCTTGTAAGCTTTTCTGAGGGAGAATGCTTTTTATCAGATTATCCGATGCAGCATATAATACGCACATCAAAATTCAGAACTTTTTTAACATATAATACGTAGATTATATACAGGAAAATACGGTAATTACAATGATATTTATCTTTGTTTTCATTGATTTTAAATTTCCATTTGTAGGAAACAAATGTTCTTTTTGAAATTCTGCTTATCCTTATTATCTAATATTTAATTAGTTACATTAAATATAGCATATATTGAATTTCATTTGTTTGTTTTCAAGGAAAACCATACTAATATAAATAATTGATGCATTAATGAGAGTCAGATGTATAACAAAAGAAAAATTAATTTAGCTCCTGAATTTACTTTCTTTTATTTATGAAATCAAATATAGATTGAATGCAGAATAGAAAAATTAAAATATTATTTAAACAAATATTGTGAAAAAATCAAGCAGACTATTAACATCTAGTAAAAAAATTTCCTTAAATTTAATAATTTTACAACCATTTAAATAATGGGCATGTTTAATATCAGTTATGCAAATTTCCTGTATTCTTTGGAACTGTTCTAATTAATAATTTTCAAGGGATATCAAAATTAAGAAGCCTACATTGCTACTATAATAATACTTAATATATTATATTTATTATATATGTAAGATTTTGAAGAATGCTATGAAATAAGTTTTTATAAAAATGGTTTATGTAATTCATTAAATATATTTTTTAGGGTAAACACTGTTCAAGATGTTTATATAATAAACATTGCTCTGGTTGTGAAATAACACGAGTTGGTGATGTCAAATTGCATCCTGGTGATAACATTGCTGTTAGATATGTCGATCTCACTCCTGAAAACTTAGCATCTGCGTCATATGCAACTGAACATAAAACAATGCAACAACCTCGACATAAATCAGAACTGGATATCTATGATTGCTTAGAGTATTTCAGTGAAAGGTAATGAATGATGTTGGTTAATGGAAATTGAAGGAACTTTTAATAAATATAACTATTATGATATTATGGAATTTTAAAAACTCATTTTTGACTATCATATTATTTGAACATTGAAAGATTACTATTTAAAATATTTTTCTTGTTCAGTTTTTTTTATTCTTTATTATTTTTCCTCAGAATCATATTTTTTTACTTCCAGGGTATACACTAGAAACTTTTGAATTTATATATCAAAAATTTAATAAAAGTAATTGATAGATAAATGTATGGCAATATGATGTCTTAACAAAAAATATTTTTAAATTTGTTTCTGTTGTTAGTACAAATCTTAATTCTTTTACAATGAAACATAATCAATTACAATTATGGTAATGCAAGATTGAAGTCTATTATTGTTTACTTGCAAAAATTTTTTGTTTTTCTAATTAAGTAAATTAATAGTTAATACTCTTAATTTCAATTAGATAAGGATTATAACATTCATTTAAAAATATTCATATCTATCTATGCTAAAAGGTTAATATTTTGATGTTTTGTTTAACATATCATTGGTTTAATTCCCACACTTCAAGGACATATTTATAGTGGTTTGAAATCAATTTTAGACCATGTATCCCAATTTAATAAGAACTGAATTGCAAAAGATGATTATGGAGCAGCAAATTAAACAAAATAAATTTTCCATTAGAACCTCTAATTTACTGGCCCAAACATTATGAATCGAATAATAAAAGAAAGTAAACAATTCAGCTCTTTTCCCTGATAATTGTAGATAAATCAATTTGGTCCAAAAGAGTGAAATTAATGGGCATGTATGTGTTTTCCTGTTGCTTATATGAAATCTATATCATTGTTTTAAATGGATGTCAATGTTATTCACATGTCATTAAATGTTTTTCAAATTAAATATATTACTCTTAAAAAATAATATTCTTTTTTCTAAAATAAAAATCAAATTTGAACACATTATTTTATTATAAGTCAGATTATAAAATAAACTAAAATTTATGTATGCTTTGGATAAGTTACATTTGAAAAAATTAGTAAATTATCAGAATTTTAAATTTTAGCTTTTTGTTTGAATTTAAAAAAAATAGTGATATATTTATGCTTTAAAATATATAATGTAAATTCATGCAAAAGTATTTTATCAATGTGTGCTTATCCCCCAATTTTTTTTAAATATAGAGAGAGCTTAGATGCTGATAGTCCTTGGTTTTGCCCTGTTTGCCGCCAAAATCAGCAAGCTACTAAGTCTTTATCTGTATGGAAATTTCCCCAGGTGCTAATTATATATCTGAAACGGTAATATTCTTAATATATATTTTATAGTATTTATGTTTGTACATTTATAGTTAAAACTTACCAATTTATGTAGAAGAATAAATAAAAAGCCATCTAAGCATTTGATTGTGATGAAAAAGTTATAAAACGCAAGAGAATTGAAATTAAATGTTTATGGTTTGATGATAGATAAAACATGCTGTGTTGCAAACAATTTTCTTGAAATCAGCTGAATAATTTTTTTAATTCTATTAAACTGTTATCTATTTTTCCCCATGATTTTGTACCCATTCTTTTTTAACAATTGGTTATTTTGAAATTAGAACATTTCTTATTATTTCATTTGATTGATATACTTTTAATTATTTAGACACACACATTTTATACTAAGTATAGATTTTGTAGCTATCATTGTACCACCCAGTTTTAAATTTGGCTTCTAAATTTTATGTATTTTGATTGCATTGTAAAATTATAAATAACATTATATAGTAAAATTATCTATGTTTATGATTTTTCATCTGGTGTTAAAAAGTCTCAAAATATATATTAAAGCTGGAAAAATTTGATGTGGAAAAAAAAACTAATTCTTTGCTCTCTATTATTATGGTGGTAATAAGAATAACAAATTCATAATGTAAAAATTTAAATGCCTACTAGACTGATTGTCCTTATACATTGTAATTTTTTGCGTAGAATTGGCTACCATCAGGAATCATTACCTTACAGTTTGTGTAAGATGTTTTTCCACTTCCAGGGTGTGAAGTGAAAAATCATTGGCTCAGTGATTCTTAGCTTTTTTACATAATTGTGTAGTAATTGTAAAAGAAAGCATCTGTTAAAAAAGTTGTTGGGCTCATGTTTTTGAAAATCTGGAAAGATGTCAAAAAAGTTGACATTCTATGAAAGCATAATAAAATTTTCTATCTTGCAGAAGCCTGTCTTGGAGCTTCATCATTACTGAGTTATGAGTGCTCTTCAAAACATTGTAATTAATATCCAGATAGTTAATCTTAATGTTTCGTTATAATAAAGAATATCGGATCTGTTACAGTCTGGTATTGGCCGCAATGCTGAATTAACAATGTAATAAAGCTATAGTGCTGAAAAAAATTAGTGCATCTAAAATAAGCATAAAAATATATAAATGTTGTCTTTAATAAGATGACAATATTGCTTGTGGGAAATAATGTGACCGTGGTGGGGCGATTGATATCTGAATTGTAATTTCTTTTTTTAATTGAACCAGTTTTATTCCACTTAGTTTTTAAAATACCTATAAAACTTTACCTACAAAAATAAAAATCTTTTTACTATTGGATTTATTCTGTTTTTTAAAAATTTGATATTCCTGAACTTAATTGTATAAATTTTTTTGTCATAAAACCCATCTTTATCTATTTTTTAATTTAGTTTGATTCTGTATTGTTTGAATCAATATGCTAAATAATTAAATTAATTGATTCAGAAGTAATATGAACTTCTGATCAGTGATAACTTGCAATTTTATTATATAATAGATAATATTGTAGCACTTTATGTAATGCAAGTTTTGTAAGTATTTTGTTAATTTAATACATGGGAAATGGACATCATAAATGAAAAAAGATTTTAATAGTGACAAAAGCAGCTATTTATTATTTAAAAAAATAAACAAGAAAACATTCAATTGTCTTTGTATTTTCATTGTACATATTTTATGTAATTCAAATTATTGTCCATAATTAGTTTATCATATATGTAAGAAACTATTTTTTGCTGGCTTTTTTTTTATGTTTAATATGTTTTTATTTATTATCTCTATAATAGTGTTATTTCATTTCTTAGTAAAAATGAAATAACTTCATCCCATCACTTGGCACGAAATTTTATTTTTTTGACAAATGCTGTCCGAATTTTTTGTCAATTGAAGTTTGAACCAATTTTGTGCAATTTTAAATTATAAATATCCACAGTTTTTAAATTTTTTTTATTATTTTTTCTGTCACAGTTATGGTTCCTGAAAAAAATAATGAAAAATTAATTTTTCATAATTTATTGAGAATACATATTGGAAAATATAACAAAATATGAAATAACTAAACAAAAGGTTACTTATATATGTTATTGGTCAATAACAATTATATAGATATATATGCAATTTTCTTCATGTTACTTGTTAACCAAGCAGTAATACACACTTTAAAAAAAAATATGTAAAAGTTAACCAATAAAATTAAGACAGTAACATAAATAATATCAATTTTTACAATCTCTCTCTCTCTCTCTCTCTTTTTTTTTTTTTTTTTTTTTTTTTTTTTTTTAATTGCCTAAAAAGGGGCACACACCTTTATCGAATACATAAAGTGCTACTAAGGAAAATATTTAGGCAACAAAACTAAGTCTATAATGTGAATAATATCGTTTACAATATTGGTTATTAATCAACCAAGCAGTGCAATATATCTTTAAAAATATCCAATCGTTACCAGGTAAAATTCCAACGACTTGGGAAGTAAACTAAATCATGAATAACATTGAATTTTACATTTTATGCATTTTTTCCGTTTTATGTTTAGCAGTATCACAAACTCTTAAAAAAACATTGTAGTCTGCTGGCAAAGATTAATAACTAAGCACTAGTGCTATAAATTAGTTTTAAGTGAATAATATTTCATTTCTTAAAATAATTTGCTTATAATCAATGAAAATGATCACTATATATAATTTACTTAGTAAGATATTTAATACATATATCAGACAGACATATATAACAGCAGTACTACTAAATCAACATCGTGAATAGTATTTACGATTAACTAATTTATTTATAATTTACTGTGACAACATATTTGAATGAACTTGTGTAATATATTGTGTCCCGTTCATTAAAAATTACTTCTCACAAGCACAAATATTTAAAATGATAATTTTCATCGCTTGACCTGTAATACACAAACACAATTTTTTTTTTTTTTTTTACTTAAAATTAATAATTTAAATTTTTAAATAAATACTGATCTACATATTTTGGGTTTCAAATAAACTAAAGCAAATTTGAAATTTCTAGAGTTAATAATAATCTTAACTTTAATACTCAATTTTTAAAAACTTACTATTAATACTTATGAACTGTATCTCATGCAAAAGTTGTCAGGATATAATCAATTTCTACACATATGGGAAATTAACATAAAATTGCTATCATTAACCTGTTGGTCAATCAAAGAATCCATTTTGGCATTTATTCTTCATGATAAGGTGGATCCAAACAAGATCTAAGCATTAAATGTAATATAAATAAATATTTCATTTCTGTAAATTGTATATTTCTGTATATAAATTTATAATTTCCAAAATTTGCATGTAAACTGATAAAAGATTTATATGGTAGAAGCACATCTAATTTTAATCTTCTTTGCATCAACTGTTTCTATATTCTTTGGTTGGAAGAAAGTACTTTTTATTTACAGACATTTAGCAATTATGTGTTGATTTCTATTCAGTTTGTAATTTACATTTCTATTTCAGTTTTGTCTTTCATGATTTTATGAGTATAAAAGTAGAAGATAAAGTTTCATATCCATTAGAAGGTTTAGATTTGTCATCATTTTCATCTGGACCCTTTTCTGACGATCTTATCTATGATTTGCAAGCTTGTGTCTGTCATTTTGGTGGTAAGCAACTTAATATTGCGTTTTATCTGTGAATTTAAAATTTGTGTTTTACCATATTGCAAAGTTCATTTAATATGGGCTTCCATTTTCATACAAGAGTAAAAAGTACATAAAAAAATATAATTTTGCAGTGTAAGTCAGTATTTTGAGAATTTTTTTTATAATTTCACTGTTTACATTATAAATAATATGTAGATTATTTTACCTTGGATGCTGTAAGGGGTTATAAGATGTTATATTTAATAATATATTTCAATAATGTGTTATAAAAATACTTAAGTTTTATTATTTTGATACACATTTGATAGTGCAGTCCATTATTATATATGATAAAAATTAATATAATATCCTTATATATATAGGTTAATATATATATATATATATATATATATATATATATATATATATATATATATATACACACACACACACACACACAACTTCAAATTTAATTTAAACTTTGAATGCATAACTCTGTCAATAATAGTGTTTTTAAAAAACGGTTCAACTAAGATAATACTGAAATAAAGTTACATAAAAAGTTTTATATTGTTACTTTATCGCTAAACCAATATTTAATTTGTCCTAATTATCAGTTAAATCAGAATTTACCAGAAATCAGTAATTACGAAGAAAAATCAGTTATTACCAGTAAAAGTAATAAGTAAGTTTTCATTTTTCCTCTTTTGTACATTTTGATTTTTTTTTTATTCAGTTTTTTTTTTTTTTTTTTTTTTTTTTTTTTTTTTTTTTTTTTTTTTTTACCAAACAACTTAACAAAATTTATTACTAAAATAAAGGATTTAATACATATCTTTTTTTTTTATAAAAGTATTCTTGAATTCATGCTTTTTCCCTTTCTATTTTGGAGTATATTTTTTGAAGAACCACATAGAGTTTTGCAAGGATTTAGTAGGTAGTAAATTTTATGAAAATAATGTTTTCTTGTGTTCTAGAATTGGTCATCTCTGAGTATAACTACCATTATTTACAATAAAGAAAATGGATACAAAGTTACGTTAACTGTACTGTGTATAAATCACTAAATGCATAGACAGTGTGACACAGGGTAGTAATTTTGTAAACATCAGATTATTTGTTTTTGTTTTACACTTAATTCTTGTCAGATGCATAAATTTATTTGGTGGGCTATTTTTTAGTTTAAGAAAAAAGTGACAAGTATGACCTAATAATAATTATATAAAGTCAATTAATGTAAAAAATGTATCATTTTATTAAACATTCACTTTTATTCTTAAGTACAAAAATAGATAAAATTGGATTTACAATTATCTTAAAATTAGAGATTAGTCATATACTGAAAACAAACATTTGCTGAGGTATTTGTTAGCTGCTCTTAATATAAACCTAAATTGTTGCTAATTAAATAATATTTAATTATCTGCATTTAATTTTAGTTTAAAATTACCCATGTTCTAAGTTAATCATTTTTAATTGGATATTAATCTTGTATCCTTGAATTGATAATCTTAGAATATAACTGTTATTATTCACAATGAAAGAAATGCCGGTTCCTATATTGTATTAAGTATTCATATTTATCTCTGTTTTCAATAATAACTTGATTTCTTCAATGTAAAAATAAATAGTAAATAAAACTAACTACATTTCTCATGAAAAATGTATCTGTGCAAAATACTTTTATTTATATTTTATTGCTTATTAATTTATAATAATAATATTCTTTACCTTCATTAAAATGTACCATAAATATCCTGAATACATGTTTTTATATTATTTTATCTACTATACTAAACAAAAAAATTTGCATTCATTATTTGTATTTGGATGCATGCTTTATTGTAAGGTTTCAGTTATGGCATTTAATTTTGATCATTTATAACTGATAGTTGAATGGTCATTTGTCTGATTTTTTAATTCTACTACAATTTTATATAGAGATTTATATTAACTTTTTAAACGTTGATCTTAATTTAAATAGTCTTGAGTGCAAAAAAGGATTTTCGAGTGATAAGTCCACCAGATTTCAATTTATTTTATTAATAGGCAAGTCTATTTTATAGGTTGTTTTATTAATAGATTATTAATTAAAATAAGAATTACTTTAAACCAATTTAGAAATTTCTACATTATTTTGTTATCTACTAATTTTGTGTTTGTGGCACATTTTATGCTAAAAACAAACATTGGATTTATATAGTGAAAAAATTAATACAGTTTTTGGTAGTTGTTTTAATAATATAAATTATTTATTAGGTGTGAATGCTGGTCATTATACCTCGTATTCAAAACATGCTGTTACAAATGAATGGTATTATTTCAATGATGAAAATGTGAAAAAAGAATCTCCAAATACTGATGAATGTGTTAAAGAATATATATTCTTTTATCAAAAAAGGTGAGTGTAAAATGTATCTAAATATCACTTCAACAAATATTTAAACTCAAAATTTAACCATACTCTGCTTAACCTCTAATTTTAGGAGTTAAATATAAATAGTTTTTTCTTTAATCCAATTAAAAGGACTATTCATGTTTTTAACACCCAACTTTCTTAACACTGTCAATTAACATTAGCAATCTTGATTCCTATTTTTAAAATTCTAACTAATGCAGTTATATATTTTTTTCTAAAATCAATAACATAAATATTTTTTTTAAATTTTGATGCACAGCTTGCATACAAATTATGGTTTTGTAGCTGTTGCAAGTAAGGAAAAAAATACCTTTCTCTAATACCTCTACAATTGAATAACTATTTATAAATGCTTCTGCAGGCATTTTTTCCTGATTGGTGAATTTCATACACATTGATTTGACATTATTTTACAGTGTTTATTTTTAATAATCTAATTTATGGCTTGTATAATAAAAATATAAGTAAATAAAGTGTTTTAAAAATAAGGCCTGCTTGTGAAAATGGTACTTAATGTTATTTATAATAAATCTATATTATTTGAATCGATGAAGAAATTTATATTAGTGATCATGTTAAACTGCATCTTAATTCTTTTATTTTTCAGGTAGCACATACATCTTTTCTTCAAGTCATAACAAACTTTTATGGCAATAACCTCAGACCTAATCACATAATTGATTGAACATTGCTTCAATTTTAGCAACAGTCATTGTTCACATGAAAGTTATGGTTTTGTAGATAATAACTGTTTGCTTGGAATATAGGAGGGGGGAACTGAAATAATTTTTATTCTTACTCTAAAAATAAAACAGTATTCTATTTTGTATACATGATTGTGAGATGATTTTGAAATTTGAAACATGTTTCTGTTATAATTAATTTCATTGCAGTCATTAATTATTAAAATTAATAAAATTTGTGTGTGTTTATTATGATATTGCTGTATAGTTGCATGTTATAAAATGTAAATAAAATGTATAATTTTACATTTTGTAATAACATAATAAAATATTAAATAGTAACCAAAAATGAATTGGCTAATTTTTATGTTTATGAAAAATTGTCATATACTTAAGCTTCTGTTGCATCCTAGAAATTATGTGATTTCATTAGTTCATTTTATTGAGTACATGAAGAGCCTGATGTTATTATTATCCAATTGTTCTTTTGCAAATATTATTTATAAATGTTTTTCAATCACATTCTTATAAAAATTTCAAAACTTAAATCTACGACATCCTTCAATTTTACAAACTATATTTAAAAAATTTCCTCATATGCAAATATATTTTTAAAAATCCACAAGTGTGCAACAAAATTAAGGTGGATTTAAAATGGAAAACTATTTACCCTAAAATAAGGTAGATTGAATGTAAGTATTTTTATTTATCTATGTATTGACATATATATCGGTAAGAAATAATCAGTGTTTTTTATTCGGTTATGATTGAAAAAAATATCTTTTCTGTTTATATTAAAATTGCATACATTGTGTGTGTGATGTATTAAAATAAGGAAAAAAAATTTATGCAGAAAATTCTGTATTTTAAGTTTATCAATTTTAAGTGTGCAGTAAGACTTAGTATGTGAAACTTGTTAAGTTTTACTGCTCTACAAAATTGATTAAGTTATGAAGTATATTGTGTATTTTCATTTATAAATCATACTCCTTTGTTTACAGATTATATTTTGTAAAAAATTCTTCACTTGTACTTGGTGGAACAAAGTGTAGAAATTTCCAATGATTTATTATCACATTTTAAATATATTTTCAATTTAGAATATACATATATAGTTGTATGTTTTGAAAAGAACTGTTAACACTCTATTTACATTTTTTTTAATATATATATATATATGACTCTGCTAATATAGTTACCTCGAAAAGAGAACACTTTTGAAAAATGTTAATGCCTTATTTTATGTGAATAAAATTTAAAAACTAATTGTATGACATTCGATATTCACTAAGATGAAATGAGCATAAAAATAAAAATAGATTAGCAAAATAAAATATCTAATTTTGTAATTACATAAAATAAATATTAATTGAACTCTTGTGTAATAATATTCCCTTATTTAAAAATAAAAATTCGTTTATTAACTTTCTTGATTTATAGTGTGTCATTGTGAATGAAAACATCCAATTATTACATGACTTAAAGATGATTTTGTATTAAACATAGTTTAAGAAGTAAACTTTTATGATCAGTTTTTTAGATAAATATATTTAAGACTTAAATATGATTGGAAACAGTGGACAGGCAAAATGGATAGTATAAAAAATTCTATTTCCTTAATTCTATCATTACTTTATTGCTTCATAGGTGAGTAGTACTTTAATAACACACTTTATTTCCAAAAAATAATTCTTTGTGCGAATTTTATAAAATGTTTTTGATTTATTATTTTACATAATGTTTTTAATTTTATAAGTTAATCAAAGAACTTTGAAATAAAAGTGAAGTGGAGCTTAATAAATTAAATTTCCAAATCATTACTTTTTTAAGTTTTAATATCTGCTACAAAATGCAGGTATTGTTTGTTGCCAAAAATTATTTTTCTCATCCATAACTCAGGAAGGAAGTAAAAATCAAAAAAATGAGTTAAATCAATTTCATAGCTTAAAAAATAAGAATATCTAAAAGAAAATTAATTGCTTAGAAATTGTATGCAATTAAAATTCTTCTGCACAAAATTTTGATTATTGAGGGACATTTAAATTACGTATTTCAATTATAACATCCTTTTTTACATAAAATTAGTTTTTGAGGTGTAGGATTTGTATAAATTAATCTAATTCCAAGAGTTTTGTGACAAAGTTTTGAATGTTTAAATATTACAACAAACCTTTGATTGTTAATCATTTGATTGTATAATTCTTTTATATTTATACGTAAAAATGATTTGGTTTCATAATATGCCTATTTAACTTGTAGTATACATCTCTAGTATTTATTTAATTGGGTTGTAATAAATTCATTTATTTTTCCTAAACCAATGTGAGTTATTCAAAATGAAATATTTATTCATATCTAATACTTGGTCGATAATTCATATATTTATTTATATATATACATTATTTTCCATCAAACTTATTGAATAAAAATTTAAATGAAATTTACTTTGAATTATTTCTTTATACAAATTTTCATTTGACATTTGTAAAAATAAAACTACTCATAATTTATTATACTTTTACCTACACCCATTATTAGTTGCTGCCAACAAATGTGTATAATTACCAAATACTCTTTGTGTAAAATCCTCATTTGGAACTGCCTAAAGTGATTAATAGAAGAAAAGATCTTATGCTATCTTCTTCGATTCATTCAGCGATTGCTGTATTGATTAAACATGTAAACATTAAATGTGATGCTGTCTAATGTCTATTCTCTGATGAGATATAAAAACTTTCACTTAGAGTGATGCTATTTATAACATTAATCTTAATATTTGACTGTTATTCCAGTTTATAAGATGGTACAGAAAAAATATTCATCAGAATGTTATGCATTAAAACAAAAGGATTATTAAAGTATGCTAATTATTTCAATGTATAAAAATTAAAGACAAGATAATTTTCCAGATGTGATGCCATACAGCATTGTACTTCTGTGATTTTGATCATATAATTTTCTCATGATATGAAACCTGATGTAAATCCCTGTCTAAATAATCCTCTAGTGTAAAATAACGATCGTTGATTGACTAATAAACCAAATCTAATGCCAAGATAATGGAACAAGTAAACAAAACCAACCAAATAAACAATCGAAAGAATCTTTTATATAAAATAAAACTGAGCAGAAATTGATATTAGAAATAATCTTTACAAAAATGAATCTTTTGGTAGCGATTATATGACCACCTCTGATAATGTTGGATGCTAAGAACTAGATTTAGAATAACCTGTTGAGGTAACATGGCTGGCTTAGCAAAAATAACAAAATAAATAAAGCTATATTATACAAAATTATCTTATATTTCATTTAGCAGCTATTGCATTTTCTATTTAATGAAGAATAATATATCTACAAATCATCTGTTGCACCAGGGCATACTTCCCTGTACCTGACCCTGAGTTGAACTCTACCTGTTAAGAGAAAGCAGCCGGGTGAGAGTCTTCATAATTTAGAAGCAGGGATCAAGCAGTATACCACCTAATACTTGACTTCCCATTCCTAGAGGTATCATTTCACTTGGAGGACATTGTGACCATGACATATTTAATGTACTTTTGGTGAACACAGTTCAACTTTGCTTAAGCTGGATTAGAACTCAGTACTTTCCAATAGTGAGAACAACACCTTAATTAACCAGGCCTCAATGTAGTTGTTAATGAAGATTACATCCAGCATTTGCAGATGTAAATGATAGAACCTGGCCCTTTCTAAATAACTAAAATATTGCTTCTTTGTTTCTTTCACTCTCCTGATATAGATTCAACGGTGTTCATTAAACTAGCTTGCCATTTGTTATGCATTTACACTGTTTTTTGTTCTAGGTATTAAAATTCGTTCTCTAATAAGCAAAACAATTCATGGATTTGATTCTCAGACATGTATTTTTGTAATAGTTCATTATGAAATATAAATTTTAATCAAATAAAATAGCGCAAAATGCTATTTTAGTGCAATTAAAATGGCATTTTGAGTACTTAAAATGAATAGATGTCGGCATACATTTGTTACTGAGTTTGATTTGTGCACTCTACTAGTTGTAATAAAACGTTTGTTGCATATACCAATTTCCAGTTTTACCATATTTCCAATAATGCAATTTTAAATAAAGTATCCAAACTGTGAATTACTTAACAAAGTATCAGCTACTCGTTTTCATATAAACAACTGTCCACCTTACACTCAAGTTATTTGGTAAAACATAATAACCGAGCTCATGGAGCTCAGTTATATTTTACCGAATAATTGAGCATTCAACTAGAAGCTGCAGTAACAAGAACATTAAAATAATCGAATCATTTTATATTTAATCCAGAAGCAGCCATTCTTAAATGGGCCATGTCTATTTAGTTTAATTTGATGTGAAGAAAAGGTTACCAACTCACTTGGTAACCTTTTCTTCACATCAAATTAGTGTCAAAGATTTCCATGTCGCTTGATTGGTTCAAAATTATGTCTCATTTTAAGATTTTCTAAACCTTTCAAATGTTTTTAAGAATAAACTCTTCATACCATCATATATCACTTATAATATGAAGATGCCTTACATTTGTGAATCAGTGTAATGTTCTTCAATCTATTCTGTTTCTCGTATTCTGGTTTTTTGATAATTTCTACAATTCAGGCTTAATTTTTTTTGCATCAGTATATCGATTTATATTGTGTTCATAGGATGCTAAAATTTAAATTTTTCATTTTCAGTGAAACTAGTTTAAAGGTATTTTTCCTAAATTAAATGTTTAATTAGCATAACTTTCTTAAATTAGAAAAATTTTACTAATTTATTTTTTTAGTTTAACTAATTTATTAAATTTATTTGGAATATAAGTTTTGAATCAATAAAAATAGAATTAAAAACGAGAATAAATTTCTCTTAATTATTATGTTGCCTTAATATGAAGGAATTAAGGCGTGTATTCAAGTAAAATTTGAATGTTTTAAATATTTCCAATATCCAAATTTTTTTCTGCTATACATGAGATTAAGTACTTGAGAAAATAAAAATACATTTGTCCTATATTTATAATTATTAATCGCCCTATATATTTTTTCTTTATAAAAATATTTCTTATATTTCTTTCTTGTTTTATTAATGAGATTCATCTGCATAATATTCCAGTAACCTTAAAAATGTATGTTAAATTAATCAGTTCATTTTAAAAATTGAATTTTAAACTACTGGTAAAAAACAATTTAAATTATAAATAAATTTTTCGCCTTAGTCATTTTTTAAAAAGTAATAATCTCGAACTCAACAAGAAAAATAATATTGTAATATTTCATAATATAATATTTTGACATGCATTTAACATTTTATTTGAATTCTGAGAAAAAATTTTCTAAATGGAACAGAATCGTCGTTGTTTCATTTCTATAATTTTAATTTTTAACGTGCAATATGTTAGCGCGATAACGTTGAGTATTTTAATACGTAGAAATCATTGTTTATCAAAAAAATTCGAAATTTTCAAAAGAGCACTAAATTATTGATATATATGTCTTGAATTTTTCATTTTTATAGCATAATTAAATTTTCATAACGCAAATTTATAAAAATCATAATATATTTTTTTATTTACATTAACACCGTATTTTAAAATTTAAAAGAAACGAATGTCAGTAATTTTTACTTTTGGAACTTTAAAACTTATTTCTAAGAATTAGCTCTAACGATAATACTACCATATTGTTATTGTGACTCTCCATTGAAAAAGCACGATTCTGATAGGTTACTTCAAATATAATTGATCACGGAATATATATATATATATATATTAGGTTGGGGTAAAAAAAGAAATCCATTATTTTTACGTGAACTTTATGTAACTTCTTTTGGATTCACTTTGTAAAAAGGTTTAAAACAGCTTTCATGTAGATTTTTAGGTCTTGCGCGTAACGACATGCGGTTAACTTCGATCATTTTTGATATTTTATAGACATTTTCGACAATGCTGTATCCACATGCGATGTGCATCTCTAACATCAAAAATACCCGAACGGAATCGACGAAACAAAAATTGTACGTAACTGGTTGTTACAGTCTTATATAGGATGATAAACACCTTTCACAATTTTAGCCACCTGGTTAGCATTTTCGCCGTTACAAGAGAAAAACTAAAATGCATCGAATTTTCTGTTTGTTGTCTTCCATTTTTAAAACCTTGTACTCGTAACTGAATTAAACAAACAAAAAACCGCAAGAGGATATTTTAGTGTCAAATGTCACCTTTCCAACGAGCATAAATCTGAAATTGTTTGATAGATATCGATCACTACAGACGTCTACCGAAAAAATAATGGATTACTTTTTCCCCAAACTAATATATATGCAATAAATATATCAAGCATATAAAGGAAAAAGATTGTCGTTGATTTTTATTTAGGGAGGAGGTATCTATTTAACAATGCCTTATAGAAGATATCGAACGTATGAGTTCGACCGAAGCAAAATAAAGATAACCCTTTTCCAGAGAAATTGTGAATCGTATTGTACAAAAACAAGCAACTAATTGCTGGAGCGAATGGCGAATTAAAGGCCGCCATACACGATAAGATTTTGGATTTGTTAAGGAGGTAAAAAGTAATTAAGTACACATGATACATCTTGTCTTTTGAAATTCTGCTTAGGGATAGCACAATCTGGAGCTTTTGGCTGAAAGTGTTTTCAATGCCTTGCAAATTGAAAACAAAAATTCATAAAGTTAAACGGGTTAATTCTTTCGGTTTCACGACTTGAAGTATCTACAAGTATTTTTATTATTAATTGCTTCATTCATGTGTCTGCTTGTAATATCAAATTTTAATTGTATGATATATTTTACAGCCTTTTTTTATATCAGAAATGATGAATAGTAGAAAGTTTGTTGGATAAGGTAAAATATTTAATTACATTTAGGAATATATTCATTCGTTCTTTAAGACCTTGTGAATGCGACTTGGTGCTTTCTAACAATTGATAGAACGTATGAAGATTTAAAATTTACAAAAATTATTCCCACTAACTTTGGCACACAAATATACAAAAATGTGATAAATATTATAAAAGTTCTTCATATGGAATATTTTTTCCTTAACTATATAAGCTCTTCTTAAGTAAAAATCATTTATTGATTTATTAAATTATGGTTATAATGAAAGATTATGTATTGAATAAATTAAATTTTCGTTTATTTTTTCATTTAATTAAAAGAAGATGATAATCACTTAAATGGAAAAATTAATGCAATTCATTAACTGACTTATTTTTTAATACAGGAGAAATTAAATAGTTTTTAGTATTCATTATATTTTTTAGTAATATTTTATTACATCAACATATGATAAACATAACGATTTTTTTTTTTTTTTATCTAACGTTGTAGCAAATTTTCATCCATTTATAAATATCTTATAATTTTTCATACGTTTTCTCTGAATGTAATTCGTTTTATCAATGCTCATTACTTGCCACAAATAAGACTCATTTTTGTACACTTCTTGTATTTGTTTTATAGACATTTTTACAAATGAAACGGAGACTAAAAAGTTTCTATAAATATTACCATATACTTTACATTCCTCACATGTTGCAATGTTAAAATTTCAAAATATGGTTTCCGGTAAAATTATGGTGAAAAACTGAAAAAAAGTGCCAAGGCAGAACAAAATGGCGAAATAAGAATTTCAAAAATAGCTAGGTTTATCATATCTAATGCATCAAAATAGTATTATATCTAATGGTGAAATTTATCACCAACCAAAATTATTCGCGCCAAGGGTATGAGCTGTGCTAGGATCTAACTATGGTTTCCTTTTTAATATTTAAATAAAATGTAATAAATCATATTTAATGTTTTTTAATTTAATGAATTTGCGTTTAAAGACAATTGCTGTAAACTGAAATGAACTCTTCAAATATTTAATATTTAAAAAAATTACTGTAATCAGAAGCTTAGATTTTAACAAAGAAAAATTAAATATTTTAATTTAAAAAATAAAAAAGTACTCTTAAAAGTAATAATTCAATTTCCTTATTAATATAATTTTAGGATTTGCTTCATATTTTATGAATGCCAGTTCAAATAGCTTTAAATTGATACTTCATTTGTTATTATAAATTGAATACTTTGTAAATATAAATCGACTTGCATTTATTATAGATTTTGTTTAATTAAACATTGTAATAATTCTTAATTATTTTAAAGGTGTTTATATATAAAAAGGTCTACTTAT
>JAPDSC010163365.1:0-11241 GCA_026290005.1 Latrodectus geometricus
TATATATATAGATGCGTATGTATTCTGATAAAAAGGCTTGCTAAAACTGTATTAAATGTATTTGCATATTTCTGTCTGCATTTGTTTTTTAGTATACACATATCCTTTACATTTTACATATCCTTATACATCGAACATTTACACTATATTTTTTCGAACAAACATTGTTATAAGTAGGCATGATTATTTACTTTATTTTACTCATGTTGTTATCAACTAGTTGAGCATTTTTTGCTGCTTATTATTAAATTAGTATATTTTCCCGATTTTATGTGTGAAAACACTAAGTACATCAAAATTTATGAAGTTAACAAGAATGATTAATATAAATTAAAAATAAATTGTAAGATTTTTTTTCTATTTTAAAATCCATCCCTTTATTTCGGTGTAACATTGAGACGAAATCAAAATGCAATTATTGTAGCTAGACAAAACAAATTAATAATTCATCTTTCTCATTTAATCTGAATTCCTTTTCAGTAAACATATTAATTAAATCATTCCATTAATACAGTTTTTGGTATTATTTGCGCAACAAATGAAATAGCATCAGTGAATTACCAATCTTTAAATCTTCTCTTGTTACCATCCTTTCCATTTCGCATTTAGTGTCACCGAATACCATACGTGAATATTACCGCCTCTGAATAATTTCAATTTTCCTTATGAAGCTCAGTCGCCCACTCTGAAAAATGCTGTTTTAAATTAATATTTAATGTTTAGCTTTTATGTGGGAGAGAAACATTTAGAATGACAATGTTTAATTAGAATTAATAGATGCAATTTAGAAGTGAAATTTGTTCCGATAGCAATAAGCAGGTATACTTTTACAATTAGTTTTCTCATTAAAATCTCTTTTATTATTTAAATGATGTGTCATTTTAAAGAATCATATTGATTATTTTTACATTATAAGTAGGTATAAAATAAGTAATTGCTGGGAATATGAGAAAAAAAGAAATATTGAAATGTGAATAATGAAATACTGGATTGTAAAGCTTTTAAAAATTAAAATGAGTTTCAAGTTTCATTATTTTTTATATATTTAAATAGTTAACATAGTTAAACGAATCAGAGAATTTTAATTTTAATGTAGAATAAAAAATCATATTATCTTTTTCAATGTATTCATATAGTTTCTCAAACTAAATTGAGTTTCTATATCTCTTCAATTTTACCTCAGGAATCAAAAGCATTTGGAAATTTTAATAAGCACTTGTGTGCTCAAGTGAATGATAAATATAATTCCCTTCTCGAATTGATTTAAGTTACATTTATTTAAAAATAATTTACATTCCTTTCAACTTTCTAGTTCTCATATGAAATCGAGGTCTCTTTCCTTTTTAAATCTGTAGCACATGCGAGGATTAGAAGATATATAAAACTCAATATATATTTTATACTTGATAAACAAATACGCTTTGAAAGTCAAATGTACAAATAAAATGTAAGGTTCAAGTGGATTTACTTTTTAAAATATTACTGTAGTTAATATTCAAGTTCTATGCTTTGAATCAAATCAGCAGACTAGTTAAAATCAAATTCACACATATGAAATTTTAAATAATGATTAAAAATAAGCTCAAAAAGTGTAGCAATATATCCAATTTTCAGTATAATATTAGTTTTTATAATTAATCAATGAATTGTTTCATTTATGTTCATTTAAAAAGTTACAAATGTTAAAAAAGTTATTTAATTATTCATTGAATAATAAATACATATGTACAATTTAAAAGCTATATGCAAGGACAAATAGATAATTAATAAATTCTTTTCTTTTTCATTATTTTTATTTAATTTTTAAGTTTTTCCAGTTACTCTTTTCACGATGTTTTCTTTCGAGCAATTTTTAGTCTAAATATTTACATATTAAAATGACGTAACGTGAGATACAACAACAATCCCAAAATTTGAATAAAATATTAATGAAATATTTGAAAATTTGGAAGTACACAAAAAGTTCATTTCCCAGCCTCATTCCCTGCATCAATTTTTTCCAGATCAATTACATTGGTTTCATATTTTTATTTTCCCTTATATTTAGCAACATTACTTTAATCCTTAAAGCAAATTTCATAGTAAGAAAATGGAGTAAAAAGAATGTTGCTGAAAAGCAGATTTATTTGATTTACATATAAAAAAGGAAACCAAATAATAAAAAAAAAATCCAGTAAAAACTAAAGAGATCTGAAGTCTACTATTTTGATAATTAATATTTTATTTCACAAAAACACTTTTCTAAAACCCTAAATTAAATCAAGAATTTATAATCAGAGAAGAAAATTCTTATTACTACCGAAACAAAATTCTTTGTTACAGAATAAAATAAGGAATTAAAAATTCGATCGATAAATTTTGAATTCTTTTTCTGTATCTTTTTGGTTCTTTCAAAGGAAATCGGAAACGCTGCAAAAGTATTTTTACACTTAGCTTAGAAATAAGCGTAACCACATTTCTTTCTTTCGGATTAAGAAGCTTTATCCATTTTAAAAAGTTCTGAGAGGGGATAAAGAGATTTTTAATCGGCTTGTGGTCTGTATCTAATGGGATATGCTCCAAGCATTAATAGAAATTATTCCTTTTAAGGCGCTTACCTGTATATTAAGACTTACTTTCTCATTAACTTAAAAGTAATAAACTTGAAATGACAAACAATCCAGTGAGCCATGTTTGTCCGAGTGAAATGTCACAGTTAAATTATACAACACGTAAGAGGAATTTCTCAAATGTAGCAACTCTACCATAGTAACAAATGTAGATACTATTTTAACGAATATAACATTGATTTCAAGTTATTTTTCGGCTCCAAATGTTGTAGAAGTAGTATTTATATTTCAAAATTAAAAACTACTTAATTACATAGTTACATCGTTAAACGATGAATATACCATTTAATAGTTTACATAATAAAATGTTTAACTCTATATCATTTTAGTCATATTAATTGATTAAAAATAGAAAAATATTTCTGTAAAGTGGTTCTCAATTGAATGAAAAAACAAAATAATTGGTTTGAAGCATAAAATTCTAATAATCTTTTAAGTATTATCAGTGTTAAAGTATGCAGATTAGTTTTATATTCTAAATTTTGCTGATGAAACTAGATAATAAAAAACATTATTATCATATTAATACATTACTCAATTAGAACAATTTATTAATAAATATCAAGTTAGTTTAAAAGGGGAAAGTATATTTGAAAAAATCGATAATATTTGCCAATGAATTTATCAGTTAAAGTAAAGTTTTATTTTGGTTGTGATTTAAGAAGATATGCAAACACATTCATACGATTTACAGTTGAAAAACAAAGTATTTTTCAAGAATAAATATATTATTTATCAATGAAAATAAGTGATATTGGTTATTTAATTATTATAAATAAAAATTTTATTATTTTTTCCTGTATAAGATTTCTAATTAAAAGAGCTATATTTTTAATACATTTTATCAGTTAAATAATAATGATATATTTCTTTAGTACTACGCCAGTATTGCATGGGTATATATTTATTATAATCTACGGTTAACAAGAAAAATATGGTACCACCAAAATTAAAATCATTTCATTTAAAGATTTTTAAAAAGTATAATTATACAGCAAACAAAAAGCAAAATTTCATTATAACAATAATTTAATAAAGTTTTGATTATAAAAATCATCTTACCTAAAACCTTGAGTAATTCTCTATCTAGAACAAGAATAAATAAATGTCTGTATAAACATAGATGGTATGTGAAGGAAATAAGTTGATCATAAGTCCACTCCACAAAGCTTAATGGACAGAACTTATGTCTTAATTTTATTGGATGGGATAGAGAATATATCATGTTGAGAAATGTAGTCTCCCAAAATTAAAAGTGAGAATAAATGTTTAATCCATTGAATAAATGTTTAATCCATTGTATAAAACCTTCCATTTAATTTTTCAGTGAAATAAATGATAGGCACTTCAGAGCAGCTCATGCATGATTTAGAATTTTTTTTTTATTTTTAAGACTAGCTTATATCTTACAAAAAGGAGGAAGTATTTGTCGAAATTCCTTTTATTTTCATTTGACTTTTCTGAAACAAACATAAATGGACTCGTAACCACTTATCAAATTAAAGTAACTCAGATTATAATTAAGGAGTTTGAAGATCATTTGCTTACAATTATTTTGTACAGTTTCAGTCACATTAAAATGACCATCAACTAAAAGAAATTTGTTGAAATAGTAATCAATATTTTTTTCTAAAATTTTTTTGTGTTAATGGAAAACACTTATCATACATTTAAGATCATCTCAATTTCTATTTATGTATACACTGATAATATAATAGGTTTGTTCTTCGAATATCTATAATAATTGTGCACTTTATAATTTGTGTAACTACAGAAGTGGTATTACATAGCAATTAGAATGAATTATTTTCTTATTACTGAGGGTAACCATGTCTTTAATCTTTCATTACCTATCACATTGCAACATAATATTTTTTGACACACTGAGTGATTAACTATAGGCAAAGTGAGGAACGTATGCTTTCATGCAATTCACAAGTAAAAAAATTGGCCAAACAAATTTCTGATAGATGAGTATATTTATTGCAAAATAATTTTCATCCAAGAAAGTGTTGCTATAAAAATTATATTACACAACTCTGAGGAAGGACTTTACCTGTAGAACCTTCACAAATCCTATTTATGTTACCTCAGAGTGGTGTGAAGCAGATTGAACAGGTGATGTACGTCTGGAAACTAAACATGTTTTAAGTTCTTGGAAGAGTCATTCATTGCTTGAAGGCAGTGCAAACATACCTGTTCCGTACTGGGAGAAGAAATGTAACCCAATTCAAGGTGTTAAGTCCGTGCGATTAGATGAATGACCAGGGTTGTTGTGTCACTAACAGGCCCCTTGGGAAAAAAGTCAAAACCACATTGTATGTTTGCTTTATATATGTACATGGAGGCTATGCAGTTGGTGACCATAATACTTCTCCCAGTCCTACGACAAAACTTATGGAACTTATGGATGATAAGAATAAAAGAATGATAAAAAAGGATTGATTGCTCATTTTTGTGTTAACCAATCAGCAGGTGAAACAGTTCCAAAGAAACAAAATTCTGGTACAAAGAAGAGCACCAGCAAGCTTGCTGTTGGGAGAAACGGAGTTGATACCATTTAGCACAGAGAAAACGCAATTGGGAAGCAGGGAGTTCTCATAAAAGCTCAAAGCCGCAACTAAGGAGCTGAAGAAAAGCGAAGGAGCAGGTGGACATGCCTCAGAAGGTGAGAGGAACCAAAAGATATCTGAGGTTTCAACCCTTTCTCCCTATAGTACTGTTACCATAAAGCTCAGTCAGGACTAATCGTTCTGTTATATTAATGATAGTTTATGGGATGGCAAGATCTCTATAAAAGATACTTTTACTATTAATCTCTGAATAAAAGAATTATATGACTGATTTCAAACTTTGGAAATAACACGCTAAAACGGAATCTTAATAATAGTTTTAGAAAATAATTTCATTGTATATTTACCATTTTCTCTTTAGTAATAACTACAATAATGTACTCAGATAGAACTGTAATAATATCATATTCTAAATTATGAGCTGTACCATAAAATCAATTAATTTAATTTCTAAGGATTTTTTGGTGGCAATAAGAAACAAAATAGATAATCTGGAAATATCAAAATTTATATTGAATTATTTCTTTCTTAAACATAACTATAAAGATTATTTATTTATACTCAAATTTTCTATATAAATGTTTATTTTATTAAATAACCAGTTTAAAATACATGCATTACAATCAAAATTTAGCATTTTTTGCAGATTTGGTTTGTCACTCAAGCTTGTTTCTTCTTATTAAAGGATTAAATGTACCCAAATATACCCAGAACATTTGTTTATAAAAGGAATTCCAAACCACTTCAAACATCTGTGCTGAGATGGAAGTCAAACCTACTAACGGAACTATAGAATGCTTACCATTCAGCTAGCAATTATGAAAACTTTAAATTGAAGCCTACCTATACGTAAAACTAGTAAAGGCTTAATAAATTATAAGAAGAATTCTGATAATTGCCTGGATTCCCTAAATTATGAAAAGGGGAAATAGAATAAAGAGGATCAAAAGAATGGTATATTGCCTAGATTGAAGATTTTCCATGCTAAAACATAGAATAGCATAAAAGCAATACATCTGACTAAAACTGTTCCTTTATTTACAACAACGTTGTTCTTTTTACACTACTCATTACTTTTCCAAAAAAAATCTCTGCTATTAATAAAATCTGCATACTGATCAGAGGTTAAAATAAAATAAAATAATGCATTTCTACAAAAGGAGCAAAATTTAATTAACAGAAATGGTTATAAAACTGTTGTTCACATTTGCTCTACGAGCATTAAAAAACGAATAAATAATGTTCAATAATGGAATACACTAAATTTTGATATGCATTTTCTTTGAAGAAAAAGAAATAAAGATAGTAAAATTGAAGTATGTTGGCTTTAATTATATACAAGGAAAAAATTTCTCTCTCTCTCTCTCATCGAAATTTTACCTTTTTTTAATTGTATTATTCTCAGTTATATATTTAAAAAATCTTCCTTTTCAAAAATTCAGTAATACAATTATAGGCATATAAAAATTATGTATTTAAATTCATCTTTCATAAGCTTAAATAAAATAATAAAGAATTTCCCTTTACATAAGTATTCTACCTATTATCCTACAATTTTTCTCTACACCCTATTGAAGAATCTTGAAAGAGAATGAAATCACATTTTATGATAGATGTTTTTATATCATTAAAAATGCAGAAAATAAGAGAAAATTTACAGAATTTGACTTAAAGCCAGTTATTTGGTTAAAAATAGCGCATGATAGCTTTTTTAATCAAGCGTAAAAACTAAATGCTTAATTCTTTCTCTTTATTGTGGAAAAACAAGCTGCCTTTGAACAAGCTCTATTTCTGGCGTAACAAGCTCATGGGAAATTATTATTAGAAAACCATTTTTTCTCTTACCGTTAAACTGTCGAGCAAAGAGTATTATTTCATGCTTCAATGCGCTAAGTAATTACATAGTGCAAAGGTAAGAAAAAAGGTCAACTTTTTTTTTTCTCTCAAAGCGGCTTAAAATGCCTCTAAATTTCGTCTACTAAAAGTAATTATTAAGGAAAGTGAATTAGTTGGTTCAAATGGGGATAGCATTTTTGTGAAACTGCTTTATAAATATTTTAAATTTTCAGTATTAATATATTTAAAAAATGAAATATATTTAATGAATTTTTATTTTCCAAACTCATTTATTTTTATCTTTATAATTCGGTAATTTAACGATATTAGTGATCAACATGAATTCAAGAGTATTTGATACTCCAACTCTAGTGGTATAAAATATTTGGTAAGAAAAACTGTTAATTATTAACTTATATTATTTTTTCTTCAAAAATTCTAACTGTGCAATATTTGAGAAACTTTTTGATATTTTCTTGGATGATAATATAAAAGGCATTTTTCTCAGAAAAGCAAATTCATCCAAAATCAATCATCACAAGAAAAGCAAAAGACACACTTATTAAAATAAGTTCTACTAAAGCTTTATTTCACATTACTACAATTGATTATAACATTAATAATGATGCATCCCTAAGTAACATGTACTGCCCTTTGTAAAATTATTCTAATAGAAATCAAGAACATTCAAATGCAATATAAAATTAATTAACCAAAAGGTCAAAAAAAGTATCAGATCAGCTGATATGTAAGTATGTAAAATATAATATATTTTGCATTTATAATTTTTGCATTTTAGTTGCATATTTTCAGACAGCATTAATAATAATCAAACTACAGATATTTTTCATTTATTAATTGAAAAAAATAATTTCAAATGACTAAGTCAATGGTTTCAAGAATTTTCAAACTTTAGGAAAAATTAAACTGTATTAAATTTTCTTTGGATACTCGTCAAAATAAAATACAAAACTCTCATAATTTTATAAACAGTATATTAAATGAAATTTTTAAGTGAAAGTTTTGAAACAATTTAGATTTATGTTTCATTAAATAATCTAATTGAATGTTACATGCAATAATAATGTTAACGTAGCGCAATACGTTGCTTAAATTTGCTGAAGATGCTAACGAGAGAGAAAATTTATCAAACCTGTAGTCATACCACCTTAAAATAAATTGGAAAATCTAACTTTAAAACATTTCAAAAAGAGAGGTATCATAACATAAAAAAGTAAATGAATTATTACTGTACTGATCATGCATTTGTTGGTTAAATAACTATAGGCATATTTTCAGTCTAATATAATAAAAATAACACTGCGATGACGTTTCCTAAGAGGTAGTTTTAATTAAATACAATGATATATGCAGGATTATATCTGTGAAATTATGTTTTTAAAAGGTATTTGAAATATTTTTCTCTGAAACTGTTTCTTATACTAAATCAAATAAAATATTTGTATCTGAACAAAAATGAAGGCATCTAGTAAAGCATATTACTTGTTTATAATCAAAGAAAAAAACAAACTTCAGAGTACTTTTCACTCTTCAACGATATAAGTTTTTAATACCATCTAATTAGTAAACAATGCATTTTTTTTCTCTCACAGTAATTACTAAATACTTTTAAAAATATCATCTCATTGGATTTAACATTGCTAGGGATTTAATCATGAATTGATTAATTCATGATCGTGCATCAAAGGTCTCATTTATGACCTTGATTAAATTACTGATTATTTTAGAAAATTAAAAGAAGGAAACTTATTAAAAGAAATTTTCTAATAAATATGCTGTATTTTCCGCTTTTGCTAACAATTATAAAATTATATATAAAAAAGATCTTTGAAGAGATGAAAAAAATGAGCCTCTGATTATTTATTATTTTCACTTTTTAATAATCAACTCCTGTTACATTAATTTAACTTTTAACAATTTTTCAATACCACAAATTTTCATAAATGCCGATTTATAGTATTTATTAACATCTCATCTACAAATAACTTAAACCAAATATCAAAATTATGTCATCGAAGATAAATCTGCAATATGTTTCGAAAGCTTAGATTTTTTTATGTATAAATATATTTCTCATATTTATAAGTTGATCATTTTATCAATATTTCTCTTATGTATAAATTGATCTTTTTGGCTCATTTATTGAAAGAACATAAATGAAATCATATCTATTAATATTCTCATGAAAAATACTATTCATATTTGAAACAGTAAATTGATTTTATATTTGAGTTCATGTGTCGACGTATTTGAAACTGAAGATTATACTGTATGTGCTTTGTACTGAAAAAATATGAGAGTAGCAGTATTTCATAGTAATTTCATCATATTGTAAACTAACAGTTTTAATGTATTCATGATGAACAAATCTAAGCTTTCATAAGTAATTATTTTTATTGTTGTAGGCTTTTTATTTCTAGAAAAAATACTCTAATTTTTTTATCAATTTTTATTTTATATCTGTTATTTTTGAAATCAAACTTTATAAATCTCTTTGGTAAACTAAATATAGCTCAATTCTACAACTTAAATTTTTAGTAAATGTAGAAATAAATTTTACCGGAACTCAAACTTTCGTTCCTTCTTTAACTTGGTATAAGTTATTTATGTCACATAATTTTTTATATAACTACACAATCAACATATCAATGTTTAATTAAAATTAACAGCCAAATATTAGTGTAATATTTTACCAAATGAATTGTAAATAGATACATTCAGAACATTTGGAATCTATCTGTATCTGTTTATGTAACAATTAAGATTGCAATTTTATTTATGTAGCAATTAAAAGATTTAGGAAATATAAGACAAACGCATATTTCCACTTATTTTATATTTGGCTAATATGAAAAAAGACTAGATTTTTGAAATATTTTCATTTTGAATTGTACTAAAATTAGAATTCAACATTCATTTTTCTATGTTATATTTTTCACTTAAATGTATAACTATAACTTCTTCACTTAAATATATACGAGGGTCACTCTGAAATTTTTGAGATACAACTACGTTTTTAAAGATATACTTACAAAATTTTAGGTGTGTTCAAAGTAGTCTTTAAAAGTTACATTTACCAATTAATTAACTTTAAGCAATTCGTTTTACTTTAGTCCTTTCATTTAATCAGACATTTTGTTATAAAATAAGGGATTTCTTTTGTATTCGTTACTTATAAAATACCAGATGCTCTTTTTTATAATTAGGAAATAAAATCTCTTTTCACATATCATTAAATTTTGTTTTATCTTTAAGACACTAAAACTTGATAAAAGCAATATAAGTAATAAGATGCACATAAATTGAAATTTAGGAAAAATGTCTTACACTTATCTTATTTAATATATGTATTGCAGAAAAAACAACTATCCTTTCAAGGTAACAGAAGGAAGAATTCGTTCTACACATGATAATAAAACGAACCTTACTTCTGCCGAACAACTGTAATATGACTGCTCTGAGAAAATTTATCTACTATAAATCATTGCCTAAAATCATGTAATGAATATTTGAAATCAAGGCTTGAATTAGATGTTGAATGAATATTAGGGGTATAGAATTTATTCTCTTCTATTTATCTTTATAGTAGTCTATTTTTTTCTCTGCATATAGTTATTAAAACAAATATGGTTTTTTCAATTGCAAAAGATTTTGCTTAAAACAATCAAGTCCTAGTTTCTCAATACTTACATTTGTACTACATACACAATGGAGATTCGCATTTTAGTATTATTAATTTAGAATTTAAACAACACAAAAACAAAAATGTAAAAAATATTTATCTCGAAGTTAATTTTATTTCAAGCTTCTAGTTACTTCAAATTTATTACATTCAAATTGAATTTAAAATTATTTAGAACTTGCAACTTCTTATTCATTTAAGAAAACAATGTCAAATGAAAGAAATACTTAAATATTGCTACAATAGGTAACTTTAGCCAATGTTTCAAAATTAAAAATGATTGCAAAATTATTTCTAATTCTTCCTTAAAGTTAAATATCATGAAGAAATTGAATACTTACTTTTTAATAATTTAGGTGATAATTTAGGTGATCATGTGTTAGTTGAGAAGAATGATGAAATAAAGTTTTTTGTTGCCTCTTTTTAACGTAAATGATAAAACATTTAATAAAGGTAGAACAAAATGTTGAATAAAAAAGTGCGCAAATGGAATTAAATAAATGATTTTTGTAAAATACTA
>JAPDSC010163380.1:0-15378 GCA_026290005.1 Latrodectus geometricus
GCGCTTGGTGATAGGTAAGTATTCCAAACACGTTCGTATATTCCGGACCTCCCTTTCACCTCCATGTATGTGGGCATGAAATTATGAACGTTGATTATAAAACTGTTTTTATTATTTTGCTATTTACAAAATTTTTCACATTACCAACATTTGAGAAAATATTCCTTTTCGAGTTTAGTTATCTGTTACTTTAATAATTATTTATTTATCTATTTTTTTATTTAGAATAAGGCGATGGAAAGAAAGAGCACTTTACACGACATATTGCTGCCAGTTACGAAGGCAGCATAAAAAGTTCTTAACTTTCGGGCACTCGACACCACTCGAGAGAAAATCGTTCCAAAACACTTCCGAGCTATCATGGTGAGCTACGAGATGAATCGATTTTGATTGGCATCTCAGAAATCGGGAAATTAAGGGGCTTCCCCCTTTATTC
This sequence comes from Latrodectus geometricus, assembly GCA_026290005.1. Taxonomy (NCBI): domain Eukaryota; kingdom Metazoa; phylum Arthropoda; class Arachnida; order Araneae; family Theridiidae; genus Latrodectus; species Latrodectus geometricus. The sequence continues at coordinate 437 of JAPDSC010163380.1, forward strand.
ATTTGAGCGTTCGAGTAGCGGCCATCCGGTTTATCAGAACCAAACAAACACTACTAATGCTGAAATCCATTGCGAGTGTGAATAGTAGTTCATTAATCACACCACAAAGGTTAATGTTTAAAAGCAAAATCATCGATTTCAATACTTTTCTTGGAGATCTGACGGCTTTCTCGTGGTGATTTGAACAGAGAACCGCTATTCCATCAGGTATGACTCGTGAGGCACGTGAACTGCGGCCCTGAGAGCGAATCTTAACATCAGGAAACGGCAGAAACGAGAACTTTATTAGTGAAAATAGTGGAAACTGATAAACACACTTTTTACAGTTCATTAATGAAATATTTCTGCAAATTGTATATCAACTGTTTGATGTAACAGTTAAATAATTAATTAATTAATTTTAAAGCAATGTAAAATATTTTAGAAATTTTTAACAGAATAAATGGATAAATTCAATAACTTGATTTACACAATTCAGAGGGATGCGGTGGCCTGGTTGGTGAGGGTGTCGTTCTCGATACCGGAAGAGAGTGAGTTCGAATCCCGGCTTAGCCGAAACTCCGTCGTGTTCACTAATGGTGATATGGGTAGGTAAAATAAGTCGTGGTCGCAATGTCCTCTGTGTTCTTCCAAATTAATACCTGTTGGGTGGTTGGAGCCAAGATATGGGTCTTCTCTGGCTTCCTATTTCTAAATAAATTGGAAGATCCAGATGGTGCTGCCATCTATGAGCCAAAGTCGTACTTCCACCTTCGACTGAGAGTACTCTATTAAAATTCCGGGCTTGGCAAGTTTAATAAGTAACAATTCTGAAAAATGCTAAGAGCAAAGTAATGAGAATGATAAAAGTGGAAGTGGAGAAATAAAAACTTGGAATTTTTCCCGACGTCTTCCAAAGAAAAATGAATCAAATAAAGGGGAAAAATTGAAACATAAATTTCTCATGCATTACATTCGTCATACATTTCGTTTAAGTAAATGCATACAATATATTATAAATACCTTTAATCTTTGTGATTTTTAACTTAAAAAATACACATTTTTTAGGTTAAATGATTTAGGAATTGCATATTATTTTAAAGAATTATTTAAATTACTAAAAAAATTCACCAACAATTTTAATGTTTTCCCATTTAAATATATTTATTACAAAATTACAGGAACCATCGCTAAAAACATTTTCACAATAGAAAAAAAAAAAAGTTTTAATCGACAAGGACGGTTTAAATGAACCCTAAAGTGGATGTTATGACTTATTTATTGCTTGCATAAACAATCAAATATTAATGCTTAATGTACTTTACACGCTACATGAAATAAATTTATCTTTACTTAATGATTAATAAGTATTTACTTTTTAATAGCGGTATCCAGAGAGACAAATCTCCAAATATATATAAAATAACCCATCCCACTAAGATATTGGTCAAAATTTTCTGTCCAACTTCTCATTCAAGAGCTAATCCCACTGACAAATTGACTTGTTTTTGACGGGTGGACAAAATTGTATATTCATCAAGATAGGTGAAAACGATTATTCGTATAATTCACTGACCAGTTATAAGTAAAATAAAGTGATGTACATATGATCTCAACTGTAACGAAAGAAACAACCACTGTATGGTTAATAAGTAGGTCTCCACCATTTTTCAAGATTAATTTAATAAGAAGTTTAGTATGCGAAGTTTTCGAACAAAGGTTTCGGAATTTCTATTCCTGATGGCCACATACCGACGCCCACGCCTCTCTCACTTCCGGGGAACAGCAAGACTTTCATCTTCAAACATTTTCTGCTACATCAGTTAAACGTTTGATGATCACTTACAAATTTTCTCGCTTTAAAATTCTCATTTACTTTAAACATTACGAATTGCAGTTTAAAAAAATGTTTAATAATTTTATTTATTTCACCTTTTGCTTCAAGCTAAGATAACTCTGTTCAAGCAGCATTGAGTGAACTTCTTTATATAAACAGAAAAATTTGCATTTTCTTCAGAATATCATTGTTTGCATTTTTTCCTATATGCGGAGTTAGTTTACAGACGATTTGGAAAGGAAAACTATAAATTGGAAAACTATAGATTTGAAACACAACAATGAGTTACTTTATTAAAAATCTAGTTAAACACCAAACTTTCCAAAAATCATTTGATGTGGGAAATTAAATTCAATGAATTGTTCCAGAAAACAACTTACTTAAATTATGTGCTTTTAATATCATTCATTTTAAGACTGCACTTTTCAAATGAGTGTTTTGAGTAGTTCTATAATTTTTCAGCATATTTCACTCATATACATAAGAGTACTTACGTTTCTGCATAATACTAAATATAATGCTGGGGATCCAAGTTGCAACACCAAAAAAGACAAGAGATATCACAACAAAATTTATTTTGTAGACAACATGTTGACCAAATATCAAATGATTAAATTTATCAGCTTCTGTAAAGTGTGGTTCCTGCCAAAATCAGTAGCCAGAAATAGCCGCCGTTGTTGCAGATCACCGCTGCCACACGGTCGCCACTAATAGTCGGATATTGCTCAAGAAAAAGGAACCTCCTACTTCATTCCAAGCAATTTAGTGTGTAGTTCCGGATACGCCAAAGATTGTTTCCAACTATAGAAGATTGTAGCAGAAAAAGAAAACCCACTGTATGCATTGCAACATACTCCACATCTTTTCAAGGCAAATAATTACAATTAGATTTAATTTTCTTTATAACAGACATTCCTACGAAAGTATTCTTCTCACTCCTAAAATTTAAATAAAAGATTCGGCTAAATAAAACTAATTTTCTTAACTGTTATTGTTTAATTGTTAATAAAAAAAACTGCGAGAAATTCAAAAGAGAAATAAATAGCCCACAACAGAGCTAAAATCATTATGTCCTTTTTCCTGTGAAATTTGAAAAAATTACCTTAAAAAAGTAATTAAGAACAGAATAAAAAATGTTTTTCAGAGACCATCAATATTAAATAATAAATACGATTACATAAACTTTAATTACACTGATTTCGACTCAATAATCATTCTGGGACCATTTCTTTCAGATATTTAAGCTTCCGTATATTTATATATTAAACAGGGTTAAATTAAATTGCATGCATACTGTAATAAAACTCAAATAGCCTTGATTGTTTCATGAAATGTTTTCTTAATTACGCCGAACTCAAAATTGCAACGTGAAGCGCTCGTTTCCATCCGCTATATTTTAGAGAAGGAAATAAACTGTTTCACAGAAAGCAGTTCTCACAATTCAATCCGATGTAAAAGTGACGACGTATGCAGTAAACGGCAAGAACACAATGGGATATAACACGTACTCCTGAATTATTCGCCCATTGTCAGACAAGGAAACGAATCATAAGTGACAGAATTTATGTTGTCTGCAACAAACAAGAAGAATAATTTAGCTAGTTTTACATTGGAAATGTACATATAGTTTGAGAGAAAAGGTCTAGACTGGCTGCGAAGCCATAACAGAATTGTGATTCGTACAGGTAAAAAAAGTCTTCGATAATAAACTATTTATCCGAACTGAAATGAAACGACGTACCATTCGAAAATGGTAGAGGTAGATCCCCGACATCAAAAAAAAAAGCCTAACAGTAGAATTGTTATGCGGAAAAACGTATTGTAAAAGTAGCCTTGATATTATACAACATTCTCTTCTTATTAAAGCTTTTAAACTCTTCCAATTATTAGAAAAAAAGAGATAATTCTACTGTGTTAGAAGCATTAAATGCAGTCACCATAAAAGTACTCAATACAAGTTCCATGTATTATTCGATACATATAGGAACAGATAGAACAGTCATTTCAATAACGTTCTCATCTTAATTTTCATGGTTTCAATATTTTTTTTCTGTTCTTCAATTATGTTAAAAACTTTAAAAGAAAATAACAAAAAGAATAATCACTAAATACAACAAAAAATCGTTAAACCATTTATTTATTTATTTTTTTTTTTAAATTTAGTAATGCAAAGTATTTTTGATACTTATGTATCAACGCTCCGCAACTTCTTAAGCCGATTAAATTTCAAAGAAATTTCTTTATAATCAAAAAAATTCTTTTTATAATTATAAGTAAACTTTTCAAAATTAGTAAAAAAAAAAAAAAAAAAATTCTAACTATAGATTAAGCGCTACTTTTACTGAAGTTTTGGCGCGAAATTAGCTACGGTGGCGTTAATACGTAAGTGCCGCCTACAGACAATTTAGTCTTTTAAATATTTTGAGATTCTGTGTTCGATATTAAAATAGTCGCCAATAAATCTTCATAGCTACAGAATAGTACATAAATTGGCCAAATCCCTTAATTCGCAAATGTACTTCATCTATATTTGTTGTTCAAAATATTTTCTTCACAAATGGAAAACATTCAATTTTTCTAATATTAGTTTGGGGAAAAAGAAATCCATTATTTTTATATGAACTTCAGGACTTTATTTAACATGCTTCGGATTGTCCGATTTGGGTCAAATATGCACCGTTTTGTTGTATGATTTGTTGCCATTTTAAAGATAACTTCATAATGCCTCTCTCATAGAAGTCCTGGTCTCTATTTGCAAAAAACTCTAGTAGTCGGTTTTCACAAACCTCCCTAGATGCCAATTTTTTATCATTAAAGAAATTTTGCAATGCAAGAAAAAGATGATAATCGCTTGGTGCCAAGTCCGTACTGTATGGCGGATGCCTTAAAACTTCCCAACCAAGCTCCCGAAGTTTCTGGAGAGTCACTGTAGATGTGTGTGGCCTAGCGTTGTCCTGTTACCTCTCCTGTTGGCCAATTCTCGCCATTTCTGGTCAATCGCTATCTTCAAACGGTCCAGATCAGAATTTAGCGTTTAGCCATATGGAAGCAACTCATAATAAATAATCCCCTTCCAGTCCCACCAAATGCATAGCAGAACCTTTCTGGCCGTTAGTCCTGGTTTGGCCACCGTTGGAGGTGCTTCACCGCTCTTTGACCACGATCGTTTTCGCACAGGGTTATCGTATGTGATCCATTTCTCATCTCCAGTCACCATCCGTTTAAGAAATGGGTCTATCTCATTCCGTTTGGCCGAGGCTTCGCAGATGGAAATTCGAACCATCATGTTTTTTTCTGTTAATTGGTGTGGCACCCAAACATCGAGCTTCTTTTTTAAACCAGTTTTGTGTAAATGGTTTAAAACTGTTTTATGGTCGATTTTTAGCTCCTGGGCGATGTTACGACTGCTAACATGCCGGTCAACTTCGATCATTTCTCTGATTTTTTCGACATTTTCGACGACGACCTGTGCGAGGTGCATCTTTAACATCAAAAATTCCTGAACGGAATCTACGAAACCAAAATTGCACATAATTGGCTGTTACAGTATCGGAACCATAAACACCATTCACAATTTTAGCCGCCTGGCTTGCATTTTCGCCTTTGTCAAAGAAAAACTGTAAAATGCACCGAATTTTCTCTTTGTTCACTTCCATTTTTAACACCCTGTAACTCACAACTGAATGCACCAAACAAAAAACAGCAATGGAATTTTTTTTACTGCGAAATGTCACCTTTCCAACGAGCATAAATCTGAAATTGTTTGATCGATACTTTCCGAGAAATCTATCAGTACAGCCATCTACCGAAAAAATGGATTTCTTTTTCCCCAAACTAATATTTGCAAAAATAGAGAACAAAAATAAATAACAAATCATTAAATAAGACCAACATGTTAAAAAATCTCACACTTTAATAAAATTTAGAATGCTTTTTATTTTTTATTATAAACAATACAGCAGCTAAAATCCTTTCTTTCTTTCTTTCTTTCTTTCTTTTTTTTTTTTTTTTTTTTTTTTTTTCCCCTGTCTGTGATTGCATTGACGATAGCAACAGGAATTAAACTTGTAACAGGAAGCTTAAAATAAAAATTAGATTTCATTTCAAAATTTTTATAATAACGTTTTAGTAATTCACTTAAAACTAAACTAGGAGTGATTTAAACAACTTGTAAACTAGCTTATGCTTATCTATTTTATTTTATATTATATTTTATTTATAGCTTATCTATTTTATTGATTTAAATAACTTTCCGTGTCAGAACTCTTCTTGTTTCAAAAAGTGTGTGATTATTATTTACATTTTATTTATTAACCATAAAGTGGTTGTTTCTTTCGTTACAGTTGAGATCATGTGCACGTCACTTTATTTTACTTATAATCGGTTTGTGAGTTAAACAAATAATCATTTTCCCCAATAATGTTGAATATACAATTTTGTCCATCCGTCAAAAACAAGTCAATTTGTCAGTAGGATTAGCTCTTCAGTGACCGATAGGAATGAAAATTTTGTTGAATATCTTAGTGGGATGGGTTATTTTATATAGTCTTAGAGATTTTTTTCTTTCGATACTGCTATTAAAGAATATTTATTAATTATTAAGTAAAGATACATTTATTTCATGTAGCATGTAAAGCACATATATATATATATTAAATATTAATATCTGATTGTTATATAATTCAAGGAATAAATAAACCATACTAAGTGTTTGTATCTATTCAAAAATATATGTGCATATATTTTTTGTACATCATATACATTAATATTTCATAAAAAAGTGGCCGCCTACCCTGTCTAGTGTGGTCAGCTTACTTGACTACGAATGGGAAGTACCTAGGTTCGAAGCCCGTCTCGGGCATGGATGTACTTTCTCTTTCTTTCTCTGTGTGTTTCTTGTCCTTTCCTGAGATGATGTATGAATAAGGCCCGCCTTATAATTTATTTGAAAATTAAAAATATTGTTGAAGTTCATTTTGTTAGTAAACCGATTCGGTATATAAAGACCAAAGCATCGGTTTGAGAAGCTATTTTTCATTAACTGGAGCCATTAGCATCTTGACAATAGAACAGAAATAAAAATAAAATAAAAAAGACAAAACATCCAAATTATGATTCGTTTAAATCGGCAAGGATAATTTAAATGTTTTATTTATTTTATAATTTTCGAATGAAGTATTGTTTTTGAGCATTACAGCATATGTTGATTTGTTGGGTTCTGTGGCACAAAGTGGCGAAATAAGGACAAACTACGCCAAAAATTAGTTTTAAAAAATACTATTGTAATTAATTTTATTTTTTGTTTTATTTATTCATTTTTCTTGAAATGTCCAAGCAACATTAAAAATTAGTTGAAAAATCATAAAATTTATATGAAATTCGAAGTTAAAATACTTAAACATTAAAATTATATAAAATTGGATAAAAGTATAAAATGCAAAAATTAAAAGGAATAAAATTAATGAAATCAACTGCACTCAAAAAAGCAAAAATACAAAGAGATAATTCACTCAATAAATCAAAAAGACGACAAAATATCACTATAAAACGATAATAGTTAAAATCTTTTATGAAATTAAAATACGATTAACTTTATAGAGTTATACACTATCGATTTAATTACTTCAGAAACAATGTCTGCGTGAAACTTGTCTGATATGAAGGAGAGTTAATCGAAATTTGCACTTTTCGTGTCGCCAAAAGTAATAACGAATTGACGTATGAATTTTTTTTTTTTTTTTTTTTGTTTCTAATGACGGGCACCCTTGAGCAAGTACGTATACATTAGCCAATTTGCCGCAGCAAGGCTGGAAACTGCTACTCATTTTATCGTTACCCGGTGGGCACATGTGAACCGAGTCACGGAGGTACGAGTAGCATCGCCCACACCACCACAAACCCGTTTATAGCGCGGGACACATTCATCCATCATCTGAGGAAAGGACAAGAAACACAGAGAGGGAGAAAGTACATCCATTCTCGGAACGGGATTCGAATCCAAGTCCTCCCCATCCGTAATCAGTTACGCTCACCACTAGACAGGTTGGGTGGCACGTATGAAAATATAGTATGCAGTTAATTCATGACCTGCACACTCCAAGATTTCGGTCAGAGAATGGACTGCCTTTTCTCACATCTGAAATTGGGACCGAAACTGGAGAGGCCTTTTTCATTGCTTGGCTTGGGACTCAACGAAAATTATGCATCAATAAAAAAAAAAATTTAGCAATATTACGACAAATATATACCACAATTATATGGACTCCTTTGTTGGCAAGGAATATCTTTGTTCAAGAAAAGGCTTTTTCTTGAACAAAGACATCCCTTGCCTTTTTAAAAAAAATAAGGGTAGTTTTGTAAGAAGCCGAGAGCCCGTACCTTTGGTGTTATGCTTAAGTAAATGGCATCTTAACGGGATCAGCAAAGGCTGGAGTTTAGTAATGGGATCAGCAAAGGCTGGAGTGCCTTTGCTAATACAGGCAATGCTAGGTGGACTTTTCCCTGGCTCATGCAGGTAAAACTGATTCTACAAGACAAGGAGTAGAAATGACTCCTTCAGTACCAAAGGTAGAATTGATCTATCCACGTCTGGGCAGGAAGCTCTCTAAACAGGATAATCTTCATATGACGAGCTGCCTCATGTAGAAACTGCCACAAAAGAGAGGAAATGTACAGACTGTATATGAATGGGATGCTCCAACTCGATTGATGATTTCAGGTACTCTCGATACGGAAAAATTACACTTCAGTTCCATAACCCTAATGGATGCTTATTTTGGATTTAGAGCTTTGTTTCTTTTGCCAAAGCCTCCAATACAGAACATGCATTCAAGTCTTACACAAGCAATTCGTAAAAGCTATCTGTCGATAATGGAAAGGATTTGAAGGACCGGAATCAACACATTTTAAATAGTGTTGGAAATAAATTTTCAGTCCAGACACAACAAAACAAAAGTAGTTCGATGAGGATTCTGGACTTAATTAACGAAACGTGAGACAGACAGTATTTTCTTGGTGGAATCAGCTGTTTATCACGAGAATAGCACTCACCAATTTCTCTGCTGCCATGCAAACAAGAAGTGTTTCATTTACGGCGGAAGACGGATAAAACCAAAGCCGCGGTGGCCTGGTTGGTTAGGGCATCGTTCTCGTTACCAAACGGTGATGAGCTCGAGTCCCGGCTTAGCCGTAGATCCGTCGTGTTCATTAATGGCGACTGGGGCACGTTAAATCCGTCGGGTCGCAATGTCCTCCAAGTTCCCATTACAAATTAATACCTCTGGGGTTGGTTGGAGCCAGCAAATAGGTCTTCACTGGTTTCAATCTCTAAATTAGAAGATTCAGGTGGTGCTGCCATCTGTGAGCCAAAAACCGTACTTCCACCTTCGTATGAGGGTGCTCTATTGAAAAACGGAAGACGCTCTCTCTGACTTCATTCGCTTAGTCTCTGTGACGGGCGGGCTTGGCATTGCCAAGTGTCAATAACAACAACAGAAGGATAAAACCAACTTCAGTACTGAACGTCTTGAGGAAAACATGAAGCACTGACTTATAAATACCGTTAATTCAGAACATCCTTAACCCCCATATGAAATGAACTGCTCTTGTTACCGTTACCATAGTGAACATAGAGTAGTATTCTGAATTTCAGCAGATTTTCATTTCAACCTATCTTCCAAAATCAACGAATCTGAAACACTTGTTTCATCTTCTTGCTGCTGAGGAATGGTAGCACCGAAAAGATGACCTTCATAAACAGATTCTCGTTTCCAAATTTTATTTTAACATTCGTGAAAAATAAAGAGCATAATATATGCATTTTATTTCTATTAAAATTCATTTGCAAATATTTTTCACACTTTATTGCTAATATTAAAGATCTTATCCTGGATTATGTAGAAGCAGAAAAGCTTACAATTCAGCAGTAAATATTAATACCATTTCCTCAGAGAACATCTAAATGGATTAGAAAAACTCGGAACATTTCCAAGTAGAATACAGAATATCCGTATAAGTTCACCTCACGGAATGACCTGTGTGATTTTGACACAGCGTAGTAGTGGATAGGATTTTAATGCCCGCTGCCTAATTCGATTTCCGGTAGTCTTTTCATAGGTAGTAGGCCGTATTGCAGGGGTGGTCAAACTTTTGGGATCCGGGGTCTACTCCACATTTAAAAAATCGAAGGCGGTCTACCAATGGCAGAGCTAAATTAACGTACATATTTATTTTCGGTAACAAGAAAAAATGGTATATAAAAAACTGACCATCCTATTCACTTCGTTTAGTTAAAATTTGGCACTGTATATCTGCCACACGTTTTGTGGCTGGTACGAGCTTATTGCAATGCATAAACACAAAATTCAATGTTCATCTGTTAAATGCGACCATGTTTGTTTTAAATTCATGGTTGAAAATGCTGATTCGCAAAGATACCTCGATAGAAAATATGATTTAAAATACAAAATCAATTTTTGTAAATATTTGGAAACGTTTCCTCAGAAATTAATTTCCAGAAATCAGTATCTCTAAATATGCTCTGGATTTAAGAAATATATAGCATCTTAATTCAATATTTTCTTCCTCGACCGTGACTGATGTGATATCTATTAAATGTCCCACTTTTTCAGATACTCCATCAATGTTGACATTTTCATTAAATAGAGAAATATCATAAAATTGAATATTTCTTTCAATATATATTAAGTCAGCGAATCTTTTTTCAAATTCTTCAAACAAGACATGTAAGTATTAAGCGAAATCTTCGAAGTCTCGGTTTGGATTATGGATGCACTCTTTCTCCCTGTTTTCTGAATTTAGATGCATACCTTTCTATAGTTTTTTTTTTTTTTTTTTTTTTTTTTTTTTTTTTTTTTTTTTTTTTTTATTTTTTTTTTTTTTTTTTTTTTTTTTTTTTTTTTTTTTTTTTTAATGTTTTAATCGCGCTCATCATGTCCATTTAAAATTTTATATAAATCGTAAACCTTTAATCATAAATCTTTAAATCGTAAATCTTTGCACAGTTTGTTTTGGGTCTTAAATCGTAGACTATAGTAAATTTTTATTTTAAATAATTCATTGATTCTATGTCATAATTCATAAAATAAATTGTTAATATCCGAGGTCATTATCAGGATGGTCGCGTGGACTACCTAAAATGTTTTCGCGGTCTACTAGTCGACCGCGGCCACCCCTGCCGTATTGAGTGTTGCAAAGTAGAAAACTCATAAAGTTGTGTAGCAAAACTCCGATAGACGAGCATGAAAAAGGGAGAACAGCATGAATCTCCCATGAATCAAATTTGTCTGGTATCGAACCCGGGACTTTCCGCTCTGAAAAGTACTGTCCTAGCAGCAAGCATATAATGTTGACTTCGAGATGGAAAAATGAGAAAGTATCAGAACGCATACAAAAAAATTATAAGTAAATGTAAATGAAAGTTATCACCAGAATATTAAGGTGATTATTCACTTTAATTTTTAGGTGTTTTCTACTTTTCTGATATTTTTACTTTCAACCACCAGGTGTCGCTCTACGATTCCCTTTAGGTACATTAGACGAGTGAGACTCATCATCTGCTTACTACATTACAAAAGAGTTTTCAAATAATTCAGTACTCAAAGAGTTAATTCCTGAAATCTTTTCGATCTCCATAAGCATCCTCTACAGAATACGAAATAGGCAAAACACCACGATGAAGTTCATAACTATATACGCTAAGGAACAACTACTTGTTCAATAAAATCTTTTCAGAAGTCATGTTGTCGGTCCATCACAGAAAGCTCACTTAAGTTATAAATTATTGAATTTAAAAACAATTTATATATATACTATAAAAATTAATGAAAATTTTTTTATATATTTTGGAAACCTCTCTTGTCACAAATGGGTTCTTTCTGAATTGTCACTCGATTACATCGTTCCAACACCTTAGCTGAGCTTTGATACAATTTTTTAAATAAAATTCAAGACATTTACTTTTTGCAATCAGTAATTTAAGTTTACACAACATTCCAATTCACCTAACATCTGCTTAAAGGCGGTAATCGAAATCAAGACTGGAACGCGAATCAATCAACTGTTGAAAGCAACATCTTCAGAACAATTTGTTTCTGTTTTTTTATAATAATATTTTAAACATTTATCAATTTTAATTTAAGAACATTCAAGTTTAAAACAAATTTATTAAAAATTCGTAAAAACGAAAATGTGTAAAAGTCTTCCGAACAAAAAAAACTGTCGTGTGAAGCTGTGTGGTGGCATTAATAGTATTATTTGTTAGCTAAAAATTGCTCAAAAATCATTTACGCCTAACTAAAAGATTTTCTACAAAATTTTCCAATTCTAAAAAATTTTCTACATTGTCTACCAATAAGTATTTGGAGACCTATGCAAATGACTATATCAACGGATTCTAGGTACGTCAGCCGGTATTTATGTGTAAGAAACAGCATCGGCATTAGTCACATGCAAGATGCCGCGCAATTAGGAGCTCTCTGATTTCGAGAAAGCTATATTATCGTTATAACACAAAAGTGACCGATCCTTAAGGGACATATCTAGCGATCGGGGGTACCCAAAATCGACTGTGGCCTATTAAGAAGTGAAAGGTGAGCGATGATTGTCGATATGTGCCCCGAGTCAGCCAACCAGAAAAATTCGGAAGAACCGCACCCAACCGATGGCCCTCATCCGCAAGGAGTTTCAACAGGCACCCGGGAGTATTGTTTCAATGAATACCACCCGTAAGGAAGCACATCTGCTTAATTTTAATGGTCGTGCTGCTGTCCATAAGCCTTTGATCACAAAGTCCAACTACGCTGCTCTGTTAAAGTAATGCACAGCACATCGAAATTGGACCGTAGATCAGTGGAAACGGTCTTTGGGGCACCCTTTACCGTTCGAATGGCAGGTTCTGAATTTTGTGTCTGCCTGAAGAACGTTTCCTACCAGAATGCATTGCGCCCACAGTCAAGTTCGGTGGAGGTGGAATTTTGGTCTGGGGGAGTTACTCCAGGTATGGACTGGGACCTTTGATCTCCATTCATGGTAAGCTCAACGCCGATGCCTACAGCACCATTTTGTATGACAATGTGCTTCCTGCATTGTGGCAGTTTTACGTGTTGGATCCCTGTTACTTTCAGGACGACAATGCCAGTTGTCATGTTTCGTGGTTAATCAAGGCTTGGTATGGTGTTGATGGAATTCATCGAATAGACAGGCCTGCCCAGACCTAAAGCCTATCAAGAATCTCTGGAACGAGTTGGATCACCGAATTAAGAAGTCAACTACCTGTCCAAAATCGGTGAAGGAACTTGTGTCTTGTGTCCAAGCCGAGTGGAAGACAATACTACTAGCTGTAATACAAAGATTTGTGGAAAGTATGCCCCGGAGGATATGTATGTATGTAATTGTCTCTCGTGGAGGCTCTACCAACTATTGATTTTGTGAATAAAGTTAGTTTTTCTTTTCTATCACATGTGTCCAAATACTTATTAGTAGACAGTGTGTAACCAAGACGCAAATGAAAATTCATCACATTGAAATGAATGGTAATTATTTGTTGAATGATTCGTCAACAAATCGTTTGTCTAACAAAAAGAAAGTATCAAACTTCTATACTAGTATTTTTTATGCTGTCTTCAATTTTTGCAAATGCGTTGATAGAGCCGTTAAAAATGTTGTCAATTGCGAATATTTCGTAATTATATCATTTTTCTCAGTAAAAATGACTTTTAATTTTGACAATTTTGCGAGACGTATTCTCGATCTTCACAATTTCGGTATAATTCGATTTCTTGTTGAAGTAAGGGAAATTTAAAGTCTAGATCATTTGCATTTATGTCATTTTTCATTGCTTTTAGCACACTATGAAAAAAATCCTTTTTACGCATAATTTGCCGTTATATTCAAATTTCTAAACAAGAAATTTACAAATATATGCATATAAATACCTTCATATGCTTAATTAATAAGAGTATCGTCTCAGGTAAAGAGGTAATTGGTTGCAAATCACATAAAGTACTGAACCGAAGTTCGAAATGCTCCAGAACAGATTCGCACAGCTGAATGATGCAGAGAGTCTAATTTTCATAATACAGATGATCTGGCTGATCCATAAATTGCACTTCCGTAGTCAATTCGAGATAATAACGGATTGATATACATCGAGTAATGGTTTACGATCAGCAAGCACCCCAAGAGGTACCAGAGAGCACTTTGACCTCTTGCGAAAATCTAAAATATGAGATAGGAAATTATTATTGCCAAACATTCAAACCCAAGAAAAGATATCTGATTAACTACAGGAATTGTTGTGCGTGAGATTTTAATTTCTGGATCAGGATGAGGCCCAGTTTTTGTACACTCCCTTTCATAGGGTGATGATACAGTGTGCCAATTTTTGGACAACAGATTATTGTAACTAGATTACTGACTGCAGTTTGTCGTTCTATAAGTCGCATCCCTGGCAAGATATTTGGAGATCATCAATGTATGTTGTACCATCGATAGATGATTGTAATATATGAAGAATGTTGCTAATGCAATTATTAAAAATAGTATCACTTAAGAAGGTTCCCTAGGAAACACCCTCGGATTAAATAAAACAGATTTTGTACATGATAGTCCTCCGTTCTTTTAACGATGAAATATTTCTGATCACATACCATTTGTTGCTCCTAAAAAGGAAAGAATTAGAATAACACTTTCTAAAAGAATTAATTCAATCTTTAAAGAATCTTAATCTTTAAAGAATTAATCAAAATTGTTAGGCTCAAAAGACGAAGCCTAACGAGGGTTAGCGGGATAACTATAACAGTGAGAGTCGGGCCCTATACAATTTAAATATACTTCTGAAGTGGTCACGACCCTTTTCCAGCCACTCAGCAGATATACATTTGCTTGGTCTATTTAAGCTGATTGATGAGTTGAGGACTACAACGCACCTCTCGTTTACCTGAAGCAGAAGACAAAGTAATGTGTTGCTCTCTGGGGACCTCCCTTATTAGGATCTTTTTTTCCAAGGACACAGATTCCATACACAGCAAACACTCGGTGTTTTAATCCCCATGAGAAGATAATAGCAACGGGGTGGCTTTAGTTACTAAAGGAGAGCCCTCAAACT
>JAPDSC010163385.1:0-13398 GCA_026290005.1 Latrodectus geometricus
AGTATTGATTGAAACATGAAAGTTTACATAGGATTTACTACAAAAAAAAGTGATATCGATGGAAAAGTTTTTTGAAAACTGATTAATCATGGCTTTATGTGGTAAAATGTCTTTGAAATATAACAAAAATTCAAGTCTAATAAGATATATGTCCACCCCTTGTTTCAATGTAATGGCAACATTGATTTTTTATGCTGTCAATTAAGTTGTCCTTTACCATAAACATAATCGAAGACTAAACACGGAGTAAATAATTTCCCAGCTCTAATATGAAGCTTAGAGGAAGACTTAACAACTTTTTACCAAGATAGTCCCACTCTTGTTCCATAGGATTCAGGTCTGGAGAACAAGATGATCATTTCTTTTACTCCAAACCAAGAGCCTCAGTATATTTCTCAACAACTACGTCTCGAGGAGGTTGTGTGTCATCATCCATCAGACTGAAATCATTGCCAATTCCATCGGCATGTGCATCAAGGATCTCATCCAGATATCTTACACCATAGTTCCTCTCTGGAATTCATACAGTTCAGTGCGATTACCGAGTGAGATGGCTGTCAAAGCCATCATTCTATAACCATGGTAACAGTGTCTTTCAACAGTGTTGTTTAGAATGGTATCTAGTACTCTGTACCATCTAGATCAGCACACGTCCTGAATACCTCTCTCGTGCGAATCTGGAAAAAGTACTCTGTCTGGTCCAGGGAACGTGTTATCTTGCCCATGATAAGTGGTTCTTTCTTTGTCGTCCATTGAGGAACACACACATAACTGATCACCTTGCATAGAGACAAGAATGATGAAAACACCTTATAGCACCACATGTGGATATTCTTCTTTCTATTGCAATAGAGGAGTCTGCAAGAATTTGCAGAAAACTCTTCTCCGTCGGGGTGAAAGAGTTATAAAATGGCCTTCTGCAGTTGTATTTCATGGGGATATAGGAACATTTCTTCTAGATACAAATGTTTTTGTTTGATATCTATTTCAGAGACCATGGACCAAACTGCAAGACATATTAAGGCACCTAATAGTGTTAGTCAATATCCTCATCTCCATTTACTCGATAGCTCATAGAAAATTGAGCAAAAGACTTTTCTCAGACATTAAGAGACCTCACTGACAATTGTCAACGAATCTTCTAACAAAAATTACACGGGTAATTACGACAGCCTGATGTTTGTATATTTTTTCTCACTTATATGTACCTGTTCTTTTTTATTTAAAAACATGGTAGCATAAATTTAAGCCTGATGTTTGTATATTTTTTCTCACTCATATGTACCTGTTCTTTTTTATTTAAAAACATGGTAGCATAAATTTACATTTTTACCATATATAGAAACTATAATTTTTTTTTGTTATTGTCATTTCATGATGGTGAGTTTTAAAAAACATGTTGTTCCTAATCTTTTATTGGGTTATGTATTTTATGTATCCATATATTAATAGTATTCCCGAGTTTAATCCAAGAGGAATTATCAATCTATATATTTTTAAATAAATTATTTGTTTTATTAAAAAAATGATGTTTATATTTATGTATATAGAAAGAAAAGTAGTCACATATTTCCGCAAACTTAGGAACATTTGGGATAAAAATGAAAGTTGCAGAAATAATACAACAATGATTCGAAAAATATTCTAACTATTAAAAGATATCATGTTACGAAGCAATAACTTTAAAACATCTAATAGAAAACGTAATTTCACTGCTCAACATAATTACTGATTACAATTTGGTAAAAATTTACTGTACGGTCGCTCTTGGCAACTTTTTCAAAAATTGCCAAACATCTCGCCAACTTCGCCAATTTGGACAAGTGAGGTCTGAAAATAAACAGAATATTCCATTTTTCATTGGTCGGTTTCCATTTTATCAGAACCCCCCCCCCCCCCATTTTTCATTGATCGGAATCTCTCATCTGTGATTGGTCAGAATTGGTTGGATTGCCAGAAAATGTTATTTATCGCTAACTTTGGAAAATCCTTCCAAGAGCTACCGTACAGTAAATCTGAGCCATTACTTTTATTAGTTATTTACTCATTTTTATACTACTTGAAGAATTGTTCAATGTAATTTAAGGATTTTTGCATCGCGCGTTTTCAGCTGTCCACATTTCTCTCTCTCTCTGCCAACTTAAATAATTGAACACAATCAATCAGTTCGTAAATTTGAGTCACTATCATATAATAAATATTAGGTTGGGGAAAAAGAAATCTATTATTTTTATGTGAACTTTATGTAACTTCTTTTGGATTCGTTTTGTAAAAAGGTTTAAAACAGCTTTCATGTAGATTTTTAGGTCTTTCGCGTTACGACTGCTGACTTGCGGTTAACTTCGATCATGTTTAATATTTTATAGACATTTTCGACTATGCTGTATCCACATGCGAGGTGCATCGCTAACATCAAAAATACCCGAACGGAATCGACGAAACAAAAATTGTACGTAACTGGTTGTTACAGTCTTATATAGGACGATAAACACCTTTCACAATTTTAGCCACCCGGCTATCTTTTTCGCCGTTACAAGAGAAAAACGAAAATGTATCGAATTTTCTGTTTGTTGTCTTCCATTTTTAAGACCTTGTACTCGTAACTGAATTAATCAAACAAAAAACCGCAAGATAATATTTTAGTGTCAAATGTCACCTTTCCAATAAGCATAAATTTGAAATTGTTTGATAGATACTTCACGAGATAGCGATCACTACAGACGTCTACTGAAAAAATAATGGATTACTTTTTCCCCAAACAAATACATAAAGATTTCGCCCTCTGTGCCCAAACTTACACACCACACTAACGGAATGATATTGAATATTTCAAACCTCGTGGTCTTTTGAACATTATATCGACTATCACGAGTCTTGTGTCTTCTGGTTTTTGACAATTCATATCTCTTTCTATTTCATAATGAATAAAATAATTTTAGATAAATCAAATTATTACGCACTAGTGAATGTTACCAAAATTAGGCTATAATTTCTATTAAATGTAGTGCTAAGAAAATAAACAATTAAGAGAATATTTTCTCCAATTTGTTTACAACAAAGAATTCCTGAATGGTTATTTCTTGGCGCCAAAATTGACAATTATCCGTTTTCGATTTATACGTTACAATAAAATGCAATTATATATCAAGAACACTTCCAACGTGCGAAGCTCTTTTAAAGGAAGTTGTCCGCTGTGTATAGGTTGAACCTTTAAGAACTCAATAGAAAAGATGAGATAATTGGTTTGTTTCGTCGAATTTCCAGAAACTTTTGTGTGTCTCTTAGTTGGCTAGGGGATGACTTCGTCCTCTGGGAAGTTCTCTCTTTTCAACCCATTCGAATGTTTTCAGGAAAATAATTGTTGTCGTGGAAGATTCAGAGAGGAATGCTTAATTATGAATGTCGGGATCAGAATCCTTTTGGGAGAATATTTTAAGGATTTAGGAGAAATTAACTATTCAAAACAAGCAATAACAATTCTTCAAATAAAAATAAGACTAATTTATCATAGAAATATAAATTGGTATACATTTTAACAAATTTTAAATCTCATAAATTTTGAAAATAAATAATTATTTCTTAATAGCTAATTTTAAAAGAAATTGATATTTACATCCTGTTGTTTTATGAAACAAAACTTGTGGGTATATTTTTAATTGTTATAACTACTGAAAACCCTAAATTTTATGTTTTCATATCTAAGAAATAAGAGTTTATGCTGATTAATATACAATAAATATTTTTCTCTTTTACTTTACATGAAAACATAAAATATGAGTCATGTATTTTACATATTACTGAAGTAACAGTTTGAATTTATCATATATCTATTACAGTCGCAAAATTTGTATTTGTGATTTACTGTGATTTATTTTTGACCTAAAATGCCAAATTAGTAACTAGATTGTAGGCGTTGTGGTCTATAATTCAATAGTTCAGGAGTTCGATTACCATTTCAATATGGGAGTTAATATCTGTAGGGATTTAGAAAATGGAAATTTTCATCCGAACACTATACTAAGTAACTTAACACATGGTAAATTTATAATCACATTTCTTAAGATATTCTCTTCTGAAGTTGTTTTACACTACCGTTTCAATGTTTCATCAGGCATAAATTTAACCATATTTTTAAATAAAAACAAAAAGCCGTTCTAGTTATAAAATATTTCTGCATATTCCAACTTATTAAATAATTAACACAAAATTGAATTAATTATAAGTCTTTAAAATTCACAATGATGAAATAATCTTGATAAAATGATTAAATCTGATACTGATTTAATAAAATGAATTAATAATTTTTTAACCCATAATAATATTATTGTATGTAAGTTTCTTTTTGAGATTACTTTGATTCGGATTTGCATTTATAAAATGGATTCTGAATCACGGCAATCACTATCCCCGTGGTGGGAATCGCACCTGCAAGCTGTTGAACTAGAATCCAAATGGCTAACCATTCAGCTGCCACTGGTTAATTTTAATGAAATTTACGATACATTTTACGTTTAATTGAAATTGCAACTATTTTTTCACGTGCAACTCTTTTAAGTCATCTACATTGGCCTTCAAAAGTTAAAAATCGGTATATTTTTTGAAGATCACATTTAAAAAATGACACAAACAATAAAAATTATAATTTATATAAACGATAAAACAAACTTATGCAAATTTATGTGAAAACACAAGCTACAGCTTATTTTACTTAGAAAATAACAGATATATATGAGTTAGAAAAAAATATGCAAACGTCAGGTTTTCGTAACTACGTGTGACTTTTCTTGATTTTCAAGTTTTGCTGGCGAATCCGTTGGCAATAGTCAGTAGGGTCTAGCAATGTCTTAGAGAAGTGGTTTGCCCTATTCGTTGAGGTGGCGGGGATCAGGTAAATGAAAATGGGAATGTCATTGGTTGAATGGTCAACCTGTGACAGTTGCTAGGCGTCTTAATATGTCTCGTAGTGTGGTCGACCATCACTGGAATCTATATCAGACTGAATCTTCTGTGTGTCAGAAGATATGTTCTAGGCCGATCACTGACTACAACACCTGCAGAAGATTGTTTTTAATCGTTCGGTCATAAGTAGAAGAAGCATTCTTATTTGCACACCATTTTGTAGCGTCAGGGAGAAAAATTTCCGCCACTACTGAGCGAAAACGTCTTCACAATGTAGGTCTCTTTGCAAAGCATCCAGTTGTGTAAGTATTCTTCACCCGACGACAGAAATTGGCGCGTTTATTTTATGCGAAGGAAGGCAGGCCGCAAATTTGTAGATGATCGCATGAGACATGTATCGAGAGACAAGTCGAAGATCTCGCGAGATTCCCATGAGGCCAAATGACGTCACAAATGTCTTACCTACGTCAAAAAATGGGCGGAGTGCGAGACAAATCTGGATATCGAGCTGGTTTGAAATATCTGGCAACTTTCCGCGAGACAGAGCTAATTTCAATTTCCGCAGGAAAAATATACCACGTTGATATCGAGAGTACAAGTAATTACAAGTTTACATTTGAAGAGGAGGAGTTAATTATAAATCCTTATAGAGGAAATAATATTTTTTTATAATATTGCAATCGGAAATGGAACCGGAATGTAAACAATGAGAATGTAAACAAATTCTCATTGGTTTAAAATATCCATGGCGTCAGATTACAACGTCACACTAAGATCTCCATAAGACGGGGTTTGTATACCATAAGACGGTGTCTCAATCGGATGGTCTACCGAGTTTGCGGCCTGCCGAACACATTTGCTGGACCAGACAGCGATTGGCTTCACTACTTTTTACAGAACTCAGGAATCACACAGGAAAACAATTCCTGACATGTGCCAATCTGGAGGGATCAAAGCACCAAATACCAACAATCCATCATTGGAAAGTCACAGCTACTGTGATGATCGAATAAAGATTTAGACAGGAAATTCACTCGTTTGTTCTGCAACTGTTCCAGGGAAGAACTGTGATAAGTATGAGATATCGGGAAAGATCCTTGATCAATATGTCCGCTTTTGTTGAGCTGTTGTTGTTAAGGAATACATTGAGGTTCTTTGTTTAGAGCTAATGGAATGGCCAGGTTGATCTCCAGGCTTGAATCCCATAGAGCAGGGGTGGCCAAACTTTTGGGATCCGGTGTCTACTCCACATTTAAAAAATCGAAGGCTGTCTACCAATGGCAGAGCTAAATTAGCGTACATATTTATTTTCGGTAACAAGAAAAAATGGTAAATTATGTAATTTTTCTAAAAAAAACTTAATATTAATACTTACAAAATAAAAATTTACTGACGAAAATAATCAAAGTATTCTTATATCAAAAACTGACCATCATATTCACTTCATTTAGTTGAAATTTGGCACTGTATATCGACAAGTTTATCATATTGTGGCTGGTATGAGCTTATTACAATGCATTAACACGAAATTATATGTTCATCTGTTAAATGCGACCAATATTTGTTTTTTGTTTATGGTTTGAAAATCAGATTTGCAAAGATACCTGGATCCAAAGTATGATTTCAAATATAAAACCAATTTGTAAATATTTGGAAACGTTTCCTCAGAAATCAATTTCCGAAAATCAGTATCGCTAAATATGCTCTGGATTTAAGAAATATATCGCATCTTAATTAAATAATTTCTTCCTCGACCGTGACTGATGTAATGTCTATTAAATGTCCTATTTTTTCAGATACTGCATCAATGTTGACATTTTCATTCAATGGAAATATCATAAAATTGAGTATTTCTTTCAACCTAATTAATTCAGCGAATCTTCTTTCAAATTCTTCAAATAAAACAAGTAAGTATTAAGCGAAATCTTCGAAGTCTCGGTTTGGATTAGGGATGCACTCTTCCTCCATGTTTCTGAAGTTTCTCAATTCATGTTTTCTTAATTGAGATGCATACCTTTCTATAGTTTTTTTTAATGTTCTAATCGCGCTCATCATGTCCGTTTTAGTTTTTAAATCGTAAACCTTTAATCATAAATCTTTAAATCGTAAATCTTTGCCCAGTTTGTTATTGGGTTTTAAAGCGTAGACTGTGTAGTAAATTTTTATTTTAAATAATTCATTGATTCTATGTCATAAGTCATAAATTAAATTGTTAATATCCGAGGTCATTATCGAAATGGTCACGCGGACTACCTAAAATGCCTTCGCGGTCTACCAGTCGACCGCTGTCGACGTCTTGGCCATCCCTGCCATAGAGCATCTGTGGAACTATTCTGGTATACAATTAGCGTTTTTAAGCTCTTCTCCAAGGTCTATAGAAAAACTGAAAAATAGCTTATTCCGTTTCTAGTCTTCGCTTCTCTTTTCAATAATTTACAACTTAATTGACAGCATAAAATGTTGATGCATCCAATGCATTGAAGTTACAGATGGACATATATTTTATTAAAACTCATTTCATTTCTGTTATGTTTTTACCACTTAAAACTGTGATTATTCTTTTTTCATAGAATAAAATTTTCCAGCGAGATGGCTTTTTTGGTTGTTAATCATTTATGCATATTTCTTATGTATGATTCCATGTTACAATAAATATATATTTGTTTTGAGCACATGTCATCCAGAATTGGTGTTTCTACCTTCATTCGTTTATTTGGTGTAAAACACCGATTAGCTTTTGGAGGCAAGGGTACGAAAGGGAATAAAACTTAACTTCACTGCATTTATTTTAATCAATAGAAAAGCAGTTATTTCATATGTGATTATTGATAACTTTAAACTTGAAATTGTTAATAGCTTAACATATTAATGCTTGACTATAAATATTTCAGAAATTGTTTCTGAAGAAATTGATGCCAGAATCTTTAAGTAGAACCCATGCGATTTCTCGTATTGGGACATCATTCGAAAATTATCTATATATTGAGAACAGTTAAACTAAAAAAATAACTGTTATCTATCCCATGGTTATTTTTGAGTGCGAAAATGTACTCTGACACCAAAAAATAAGTAATTTGCTAATTTTTGAGTGAAAAATATTTAGAAATATATATGGCCAAAGCAATTAAGTAGTATTGTTAGAGAATAAGAACTAATGACTGACTATAGACTGTTATCAAACATGAAACATTTCATATTTATAAGGGCATAGAGGTTGGCTGATGGTTGGAGTGGTTAGCATTCCGGACTCCTAGGCTGTAGGTTCGGGATTCGAATCCCGGTTCAGGCATGGATGCTCCATTTCTTTCTCTGTGTTTCTTTGTCCTTTCTTCTGAGATATTGGATGAATGTGGCCCGCCCAATAAACGGGTTTGTGGTGGTGTGATATGGCATGAAGAAATCGGACTACACTCCAAATTACGGTTCAGTTGGAAAAGGGGAGCAGCGCACCCTATATTGCACCTATAAAGGCACAGAAACTCGTAGTATGAACTCACTGAGAAATCATCCAAAAACTTAGTAACAAAAATCTTGCACTAGAGACCCATGTGTAATAGGCCAAAAAGTAGACCTAATGAAACATGGATAAATGATGTTCTGATGGACCTAAATACTTATATGTTGTCCAATTGGAAAATTAAAGTCAGAGATAGATCTGTTTGGAGGGACATTAGACAGCATGTTAAGATCCAGTCTGTGCCTTAATGCAGATGCGAAAGGAAAAAAGATTTGAAATTTCAATTTCTTCAGCAATCATTTGTTTGAACAATAGATACAACTACAACATATATATTTATACAGAATATATATTGCTTCAACAGACAACCTAGGCATATTTTTACAGCAAGTAGTAGTAATATTCAAGTGTCTTGTAGTGAAATGCAAATGATATAAATGTTACATAATAAATCATTGAAACAATCGAGAAATCTTCGAACTACATTCCCGACAAGCAAATTTCATTGTTGATTTTTCTTGCAAACATTTTCCTTTTCACAAACTCGGTGTGCAAAATTCAGTAAAATATAAAGCGCACATGAGCATAGTTTAACCATAAAAAAATTTTGAAAATAATAAAATCAAGCATAATTTCGTTTACAAATCCCTCCTTTACTATCTACATTTCAACATTTTACAAATAAAAATAAAATTATATCAAAATTGCACTGTTAAGAAAATTTAAATCGAGACATTCATAAAGGCCTTTTATACTAATAAATAAAATTACAAAGTTCTAAACTTATATTTCTTAGAAAATTATATTTCCAAGGTTTTTCTAATAGCAAAAAAGTTTTATAGACTTATGTACGTTTACAAAATTATATAACAATGATTTTAACAAAAGTAATGAATCAGCCAGAAATTATTTTGTCAACATTTACCTTCCAATTGCTTAATGAATTCTTTTTTAAAAGTCTATCTATAAAAGATAATGTAAACTAAAAATAATTAAATTATGTTTAAAAACTATAGTACATAAACTGTCATTTGGAAAATTTAAACTAAATAAAATTAACCATAAATTTAATTCAAATAAATTAAAGATTGACTGAAATGGTTCAAGAAACTGCAAAAAATTTTTACCATGTAAATTGCTTTGGATCAAAATGCAATTTTTAAAATTTTTAAATAATTTGATAAAAAAAAAACTTTGTATAAGAGGAAAACAAATTAATAAACAAACAAAAACTTTGAATTTATTATTTAACAAATGTCTTACAAAAGATATATTATCACTATTTAATGACAAAAAAAGATTAAAAACATAGATGCTGAATATTGGAAATTTTCATTGAACACATCTTAATTCAGACATTCTTTAAAGGAAGATACTAGTGCCATCTATCGTATGAGATTTACATTACAGCTGAATCTGATGAAAATTACTTATAATTTGCGATTTTATTTGCAAATGCAAAATGGATATATTTTCTGTGTATACAAAGATGTGATTTATTGCTATTATATTACGATGATATAAAATATTCAATATACTTTATAATTCATGATTACTGTCCATTTAAATAAAAAATTACTTTCAATATAAAATTTAAAAATATATAAAGAATGAAATGATTCTAGGAACCTATACAAGGTAATATATAAATAAAGTCAAATATTCGACAATTTAAATGAAGTTAGACTACATTACAAATGCAAAATAATGTATTTTTAAATTTTCTTTATTGATGAATCTTTTAAAACTTATAGCAGATGGGGTCGGCACTTTTCTTTTGAAATAAACGAATTATATACTACTATGTATTCAGTATAATTTGAAAGTATAATTTGAATTAGGTCCTACCAAATATTCTAAATAATTAAAATAACAATATTTTCCTATCATAGTAAAGTTAAAAATAGTTAAGATTATTACTGAGCATAGTTAAAAAATAGTTAAGATTGTTACCCCGTAGAGAAAGAACACTCTCACCTAACGTAAGTGGTTAACACTAAAGCATCTATTTTTATAACCGTGGTTAATTCTTGCTTCCACATAGTTCTTCAAAGCATGTATTTTTATAAAAGTAATACACAAAAAAACAATAATAATGATTTATGTACTTTTGTATTTATTTCATATTGTAAAATAATAAAATAATTACTATTAAATATGTCATAATTCTCTATGGTCAATATTCTCTATAGTATGAATTAAGAAAAACAATTCAG
The DNA here is from genome assembly GCA_026290005.1 of Latrodectus geometricus. NCBI lineage: Eukaryota > Metazoa > Arthropoda > Arachnida > Araneae > Theridiidae > Latrodectus > Latrodectus geometricus. The sequence continues at coordinate 10,573 of JAPDSC010163385.1, forward strand.
AAAACTCTTTTAGCGTCTTAAAATATTTATTTCATTTAAATAATTATTAAACAAATATAGAATAAAAATAAAGATTTCAATATAATCATTTATATATTAGGTTGGGGAAAAAGTTATCCATTATTTTTTGGGTAGACGTCTGTAGTTCTCTATCTCGTGAGGTGTCTATCAAACAATTTCATATTTATGCTCATTGGAAAGGTGACATTTGACACTAAAATATTCTCTTGCGGTTTTTTGTTTGATTAATTCACTTACGAGTACAAGGTTTTAAAAATAGAAAACAACAAAATTCGATTCATTTTAGTTTTTGTTTTATAATGACGAAAATGCTAACCAAGTGGGTAAAATTGTGAAAGGTGTTTATCGTCCTATATATGACTGTAACAACCAGTCACGCACAATTTTGGTTTCGTCGATTCCGTTTGGGTATTTGGATGCTATAGATGCACCTCGCACGGATACAACATCGTCGAGAATGTCTATAAAATATCAAAAATTATCAAATTTGACAGCATGTCAGCAGTCGTAGCTTCGCACAAGACCTAAAAATCTACATGAAAACTGTTTTAAACCTTTTTACAAAGCGGATCTGAAAGAAGTTACAAAAAGTTCACGTAAAAATAATGGATTTCATTTTCCCCAACCTAATATTTTTTTTAGAAATTTCCATAATATTTAACATTTTAAATTGCTTATTGTCAATAGTTCACTTTAAATTAAAATTTATACACAAACACACACCCACACATATATATATATATATATACACTACTATTTATATACTCTATTTATATACATTATATATAGAGTATAAAATAGTATTAAAATTATATGTATGTATACATAAATAATTTTATAGATCAATATATTAATTTATAAAGCAACGCACGAAAATTGTTAAGATATTTAAATCATAAAATAACTGAAAAATAACTATCTTTCTAAATTTACATTTCTTAGTAGAAGATAAATTTTCTTCAAAACTACTTTAAATAAGCAAATTATTTTCTATTTTGATATTTGACACGGATTCCAATCTTAAAATCACTTTCTTTCGAGTTTCGTGTTTAGGAAAATAAAACTTTCAAATAAATTGTTTTGTTTTATGACTCATTTGAAAATGATACAAAGGGGAAAAAAAAAAATTCCAACATAACTCGCAAATTTTTCGCTTTATAAAAAATTTTCAAAATAGTTTTACAAACATACAAATACAAACTTTGAGTAAGTAACTATTTGAAAGCCAGACACTATATCTTCTCTCTCAACTGTTAAATATATGTATACGTTTATAAAATAAAGATAAAAGACTACTTATTTCGATATTCCTTGTGTTAATACTTAAAGATTCGCTTCGTCGCCCTACAGCAAGTTTTATACGTGTATACATACATATTCTTTCGTCAGCAAAAATCGGAAAATTTATTTCTATTTAACTAAAATTTCTTTTGTACCAGAAAAATGTATCTGAAATTTTAACCATTATTTACATATTTGCCTTTCATCATTTTGTATCTGAAGAATACTGATTATGTTATTTTACATTTGAAGATTTAAATAATCTTACTGAGTATTCAGAAAAAAGAAGTAGTAAAAGAGCTATTGTCATAATATTAATTATTCTTTTTAGCTGAAATTTGTTACATTAATTTAATGCAATCAATATCATATTATTATGATATCCCATTTTAATTAAATTTAATGTATTTTCTTTCCTAAAAATCCATAAATATACTCTTTTAAATATTAAAAACTATTTACATGTTTTATCTCATATAATAATAGTATATCTTAAGGATTTTTAAGGAAGCTATAAAATCTTTCATATATAAAGGTGAATATGTATATTCTATCGTGTTCACCAGTAGCAACTGGGTCAAGTAAGTCATGGTCGCAATGTCCTCCAAGAGAAATATTACCTCTCGAGTACCATTTCCCCTATTCCTAAACCAGCATAATTTGCTGTACCTAGCTCAGAGTTGAACTTTACCAGTTAGGTGGAAACAGCAGAATGAGAGCCTTCTTTATTTAGAATCACGGAACAAGTGGAAGACCAGCAATAAATACTTGTTTTGCAATCCCTAGAGATATCATTTCACTTAGAAGACATTGCGACTATGACCTATTTAATGTGGCTCAAACGACTTTTGTGTATACGAAAGATCTTCTGTTAAGCCAGGATTAGAACTCTCTCTTCCGATATTGAGAATGGCGCACTAGCCAATTAGGGCGTCGCAGCCTCCTCAGAGGTGAAAAAGCCCAGAGAAAATATCAGAAATTTTTTGCAGGTGAAAGTCTGTGAAAAATGAGGTCGACCTTTAAAAATTTTTCGCAGGTGAAAATCTGTGAAAAATTGTGTCGACCTATGAAACTTTTTCGCAGGTGAAAATCTGTGAAAAATTGTGTCGCCCTATAAGCATTTTTCTCAGATGAAAACCTGAGAAAAATATTGAAAATTTGACTTAAGCAAATTTTGTCGAATGTGACTTAATCGACGTTCGGGAACCTTAAAGGTTTAAAAGGTGAAAATAATCACACTAATGAAAAGATACACTTGTTATAACAGTGACAACTGAGCTAGCAGGTGTAGATTTGGTGTTTTTTCTCGTGTTTATAATCGCTTTTAATAACGTTATTATTACTTAAAGAGCAAATAAACTCTGAATTTTCTGCTTGGTACCTGTTTCTAAATTAAAAGACATCAACCACTTCTAGGATTATGATGATCACCTGAATGATTTCATAATATACATATAACATGCTATCAGCTTCGATCTTGAATGAGGAAAATTTCTTGGCTGAGCATCATCTGAGAAAAAAAAA
>JAPDSC010163392.1:4030-17295 GCA_026290005.1 Latrodectus geometricus
TAGAATAAAATTATACAATTTTTATACTTTACGAGTTAACGTTTGGTTTTAAAATTTAAAAGCACTTGTGTTCTTTATAAAAGAATATATTTCACTATGATCTGCTGTTTTTACATTGAGGCATTATCTAATATGATGACGAATATACTAATGAATTTTTTACATTCTTAATCTAATTCTTATTTCAATTAATTTCTAAATTATTATAAGAAGATTTATAAATTTAGAGATGTCAAGAAAAAGAAATAAAGTAAGTACTTTTATTATTTAAATTATTGATTATAAAAAGTTAGGAAAAAAACTAAAGTCTTTGTATTTACTACATTGAAATAAGCTTCAAAGAAAGTTAAAATAATTGATATTCAGAACTGATTTTAGAAATGTTATTCTCGTTAGACATTTAGCTTTATTTCCCGGTTGTTGACCCCTTCCTGGAACATCACAAAAGATTTTTTAATGTCTGTGAACAGCTGCAGGATTATGTAAAGATTAAGAAAGTGAAAAAAAAAATCAGTTATTCACATTATTAATATGGTTTATTTAAGGATTAATTTTGAAGAAATACTTAAAAAAATCGCATTTTTCTCCACGTATAAATGGCATGCTCTTTTTCACATTTTATTTCTTTATATTTTATAATGGAAATCCTGATTACTTAGATAAAATTCTCTTCATAAGTATCATTGACGTGGCATGCTGTACAAATAAAATTTTGAAATGGTGATATTATAAATATATAAAACCGATAATTATATAAATATTCAAACAAAAACAATAAAAAAATGTTTGAAGCTACGATACTGAAAATCTAAAATTGATTAAAACTCAAATGAAAATAAATAAAGTTCGATATCTCAATATTAAAATTGATAAAATCACTAAAATAATATCTTAATAAAATATATTCGAAATCACATATTTCAAATCCAATAATCACGTGATATCAGGTCATTTTGGTTGGCGACAAAGTGTTTGTCGCCTTTTTTTCAGTTCTCGTCAAGTGGTTGGTATATATATATATATATAAAGCAACAAAATTTTAACGTACTCTTAAAAAAACACACTCGTATAATTGCAGAGTCAATTTGAAATAGATATTTTGCGTTTGAAATCAAGGAAAATTTCACAACTTTAATGAAACGAAGTGTAAAAATTGATGACGACCGCTTAATTTATATTTCACTGAAAAGCGTTTGTTAAATTGTTAGTTTGAAATAAGCTGCTCTTTCTTTCATTTTTATGGCTTTCAGTTCTTATTACACCCACACAATATATACAATACAGAATAATAAAAAATCAACATATGTACTTTTTATTTCTATTGAGTGATAATGTTATAGTTTTACTATGAATGTTAATATTAGAAATAACAATGACTTGTGATTTTAATTACAACTGAATGTACAGTTAATTTTTTTATTTCTAATTTCTTTTATCTTGAGCTAAAGTAACTTTATATTCGAAAGAAGAAAAACTGTGTTTTGATTAGAAGTGTATGTTGAAATTCTAATGAATCGGAGTTTTTCTTTCAATATTCATGCATATTTTTTACATTCTCTATGCATATCAAAAGACATATTCAATCTATGGAAGACCAAGTTTCAAATAATGTAAATTACTTCTAAATAATTAAAGATAAAAATGATACATTGATAGCAACATTAAACATTGTTTATTTTTCTGATATTTATTGTTAATGACTAACACTTTCGTTACATAGAACAGAATAACTTTTTTTTAAAATAGTCCTTTTTTGAGAGTAGTAATTTACAAATGAAGCTGATATACATTTTTCTAAATAGTGTGTTTAGAATTATATATTATTCTCTATCTCATTATAAATTTCATAAAAAAAATTAATTTCATGGCAATCAAAAGAAAGAATTTTTCAAAAAAATAGATTATTTTGAATAATAAAATTACCAATTTCTTGCGAACTGATGCATAGTTGAAATGTAAGGATTGTTTTTGTTGGAAGAATTTAAAATTTTTATCCGAACAAAAATTGTTTATGAAAATAGTTATTAATAATAATTTATTCATTATTGAAAGATTTATTTTTTGAACAATTTTAAGACTATGTAAAGATTGTAAAACAGAACAGAGTATTTACTTCAATAATTGTAAATTTATAGATCTTTATCTTTAATAGTAAAATATAATTACTTAGCAATAGAAATTTTAGAATTTTTAGTATACTCTTTAGTTTATGTCTAGAAATATAAGAGAGAGAAAGAATAAGGAAATACATTAATGAAATACTTGTTATAATAATCTTTTTTTTTTTTGTTAAGCAAGGAATTTTAAAATTATATAGCTAACTTTCTTTTTAAGGTAAATTTTTTTCAAGTTAATTTATTGCTAGAAAAATAATTAAGTTTTTGCTTTTATAATATTTGATGAGAAGAATACTAACAAAATTATTATTTAAAATTAAATGTAAAATTATCTTAAAGATTAAACATGTGTTACCAGGAGATACATCAATTAATATTCTCAACATAAAAATAGATTTAAAAGAGGAATATGAAATGATATATAAACATTAAATTTGGATTCAATTGCAAGCATTTTTATGAAAATGCATTCAAATGAGGTATAACTATGGTATTATGGATTATACAGGAGAAATACTTTTATAAATATGTACTTCGTAAATTTATAAAAAGCATCGAATACACAATACAACAAATTAAATATACAATAAATATTATTTCTGTATTTCTTTTTCAATAAATAATATCTAAATTTTTGCTTAATTAATTTTAATTCAATAATTTGCATTGAAAATAAATACAATTTAATTAATAATTTACAAACACTGTGATTCGTTGTTATATAAATATGATGAAAAGGTTGGTTATATTTTTACGTCTTTTTAACTAATTTTTCAATATGCATTAAAAAAAATGAAATCGTTAGAATAAAATTTTTTTATGTTTTTAAACAGAGTTTACTATGATTAAAATGTTGTAAAGCATTGTATTTCTTTAGGTTACATTTTCTAGTTTTTAAAAATATTTTTGTTTCTTCATAAAAGTTTTAGTGTTACAATTTAAAAAGAATTACAATGAATATTTCGAATCTTTTAAGCATATCAAACTCTGTTATTCTATTATTAATCACAGTATATAAAGACATTTACAGGAGTAAGTGTTTAATTTAATGCGTCATAAAATAGTTAAGAAAAAATTGAATGAAAAAATAGTTATCCTTTAGAAATGTTAATGAAATAGCCATTTAATGAATTTTTTCTTCTGTTTATATAAAAACAATTCACAAATAAACATGCACAAATTTAACGTAACATAATATTTGTCATTTTTTTATTGAAAATTATTTATATATTGTATTTGAATCTATGCCTTATATGCTTTACTTCATTAAGATATCTTACTTAAGATGTAGTTTACATTTCTTAAAATATTCAGGCATATCTCAAAGAGTGATAAGTAAATATTTGTAAAATTTCTTTGATTTATATTGTTCGTTTATTTAAAAAAAATATGCAAATTTTCATGGAAAAATATGGTTAAAAATTAAGTAAGTTACAAAAGTAATTTGAGGATATTCTTATAAATTTTCATGTTTTACATTTTGTAATTATTTTATAAAAAAAAAATTAAATAAATTGGAGATAAATTTGAAACTATTATTAGCCTTTTTCTAACTTTAGTATTTAGTAATATGTTTAAAAGAATATATAATAACACTGTTTAGGAAATTGTATTGGCACAAGAAAATGCGATTGCTTTGGTTAATTAATCTGCTTATTCCTAAGTATGATATTGTATCCCATAATTACTCTAGATTAACACTAATTTCCATTAAGTTTTACTATTGATAAAATACAAAATATCTTATAGATATATTTATTGTTAGATTTTATTACGAATCATTAATGTAAGTTTGATGAAATATATTTTATTGCGAATAAATTAAGGCTTATGGAAATTGTTTCAGCAAAAAATCTTATGTTTAATATTCTGATCAGGAAGAAAATATCTCTATTTTAATAAACATCTTTATACTCTTATTGTGTTATTTAAATTACTGAAATAGAACTATTAACATTTATTACTTGGTATGATGGACTGATAATTTCACCATTGTTTTATTTATTTTTTCAGATTTCTTTTGAGAAGTATATAATAATAATTAACTTCTTTTTTATAATATATGTATAAGGATCTAAGGATCCAATCATTCATTTTTAAACAAACAGTTTCTAAATAATTTTAAAATTTGAAATACGTATATTAAATTCAAGAATTCATTTGGAGTTTAAAGTCAGGTTACAGTGAGGGTTAGAGTTTCACTAAAAATACATTATCTTGCAAAATATAAGTTATTCTGTCTACAAACGTTGGGTACTTTTTATAAAAATATTTACCTTTACTCACACATAATAAAATTTTACTTTTTATGCATACAATTTTTTCTCTTATAACGAGGGAATTAGAAACGCCCACTTTTTTTATTTGATTTATAAATTGCACTAATAATTTCTCAAATAATAAAGCATAAGAAAATGGGTACATTTTTAAAAGCCGAGTGGTTTTTCTTCATTCGATGAGTGTCAGATTTGTTTAACTCGTTTATGACCTTAAATCTTTTCCGATATTTAACTGAGTGAAAAAATACTGGTTCCGATTTGATTTTGGATTCACCTCAAAATATTTTTAATTTTAATCTTTCAAGATTAATTGGGCTATAATCAGTAAAAGAGAGAAAATTTACTTCGTTTGACAAGAAATCTGTTCAATATTTTTGAGAGAGTAAAATTTCCGAAACAAAGAGTAATTGAAATTATTGTACACTCAAATGTCACACAAAATTGAAGCAAGTGTGCATATGAAAAGATGAAGGAGTATAATACTGTAAGCAGAGCCTAAGTAAGACACGTTGTGTCAGTCTAAATTATTTGATTGATTATTGTTGCTACAAATAATAAAGCAACTGCAAATTGCTACTAAAATTAATAAAAATATAAATTTCAATTGCCCTACATAAATGCCTGTTTTGCAATTCATTGTTAGTTATTGGAAGTACATTTAAATAACTTATCGTATTGGAATCAGTATGCCAAAATTTGAAACGCAATTTATCTCGGAGCATAAATTTATTTTTTGCTACACAATATTTTCTCGTTGACTGGCGTTAGAAACATATATTTCAGTGTTATTAATTTCCAGGTTTATTCCACCTACATTTTTTTAGCATCTATCTTATAAAGTCCTCGTACTTAGTAACTTTCTTCTAATTTCAGATAAATTCTTGATTTTTTTTATCTGTGAGCTAGTACACTAGGGCTTTGATGCCCGATTGTTCTTAAAACCCAACAAAGGAATAACTTTTTTTATCAAAAATAATTCTGATCTTCAGTAACTCTATTTATGATCAACTACTTTCTAAAGTGTATCGTTTACACATTTAGAACTTTCTTTTAGTTGAAATTTTTATTGCTAGCATCTTCTAGTCCCGGCGTGCGTACTTATGTATTGAGATTTTACTTAACTACTTTAAGTTTCAAATTAAAATAAACCAAAATATTTAACATATGGAAAAAATTAAGTGAATGTAAATATTCTAAATGATTAATCAACTGATGAAGAAACAGTAAATAGTGAGGATTATGAATAAACACATGATGAAAGGATATTTACTGAGCCTAAACCTTTTTTGGAAAAAGATTATGATCGTCATGGTAATTCAAATTCAGGAAAAAAAACAATTTGCCTCAAACATTTATACCAGGGAAAAAGTTCCAAAATGAAGGAAAAATAAAATCTGCAAAACTTGATGTCTTTTGCATTATATTACACTAAAATTAACCAGTATGTATTTGTGACAAAACAATGTATGTTCGATTGTTGGTGCATAGCAACAGATGACTGATAACAGTATTCTATGAAATATTTTTATTTTTTCAAATAAATATATAAACTATTGCACAGAATATTTGGGAAAGACTGTGATGCAAAAAAATGACATAACAGAAATCGAAATTTTGATAGGATTTTTATACTTTAAGGGACTTCAAAAATTTTAGTATATAAATGAAAAATGACTGAGTTACAAATAAAACAAGTCTTGACATTTTCCATCTATTTAATACATAAATTATAGTAAAACATCCACTATAAAGTTTAAAATGCTTTGAAACACATAAAAAAGCATATTCCGAAGAGAAGCATCCATGAATCGTTTCTTTCAAAATTTGAAAGTAAAACATTGTTCATCAAATGAGACAAGTAAGCCACTAAAAAACCTAAAAATCTGATCAAAGAATAATATGTCACATTTCCCAAGAAGAAAACTCTTCAATACGTTGTGCTAAATGCGATAAAAACATTTGTTGTGAAAATATTTCTCGTTAGCTAAAAATACTTCTCGTTTATAATCTATTTTTAATACAAAATATGTATTCCTTCAGACAGAATACATTTAAAAAGACAATAAATAATCTTGGTTTTATTTAACAAAATTAGCCTAACCAGGTCTAACGGTGCGTTCTCTCATATGAATTATTTCTAAATTTATAATATAAAAATATTTCATAGAACTCGTCTTTCATAAAACTCGTCACACGATCGTTCGATTCTCTCGTCTTACTTGTGGGCCTAGACCGGTATGCCACACTTGAGTACCATATCGTGTCCACTGCTGCCAACATGTTCTGACGCATAATTCCGAACGATCAACCTGACGAGCAACCAGCCTGTGGTTTTCAAGCCGCTTATGAGGCCCCTCTCAAACTCGTTTAACTGTTCGAAATGTCTTAATTTGCATATCGGATCTCATTGTACTTATTTGCTGAGTTTTGCACTTTTACTTTTCTTCCTTCTTGGTTTTCAATATTTCAACGTGTATTTTAACAGTCATACGTAGTTTGGTTTGTCAATTGATTATAACATTTTGTTCAAGAAGACAAATTGGATTAAAGCTTACAGCTTAAAGCGATTTTCTATCTACTGAAAATATCCACTAACGTTTTAAGTTTTGAATTCATGAAATGGGTAACAGGTATCCAGAACGCTTACGATTCAACTACCTGCTCGTCATGCATTCTTTGAGAAGTTTTCCAATATTCTTTTGTAATTTCAGTATTTAATGTTATTGAAATTTCAACCTAACCTAAATATAAATTAAAAGGCATTGAATTAATGGTTGTTATTGTGTAAATGACTCATAATTGTCATGATTTTTAACAAATTAATAATAAAAAGGTACATGATAAATACTAATATAAATCATATAGTGAAAGTCATGCTATGAAATATGCTCTCCAATGTTTACAGAATTAAATTTATAGACAGTGTTATTTCAGCTGACATAAATATTTTAAACTCAGCACATTTTGTAACCAATACTGATCGATTCTTTATTATACGATTATTCATATGGCTTGTAAATTTATTTTTTTTATATGTTTCCAGTTATTCTATTTAATATGTGAGATTTCTGTTTAACTATAAAAAATCTTGTTTTGTAGAGAAGTTTATAAAAATTAAAAATAAAGGAAAACTAACATAAAATTTATAAAAATAATACATAAAATTTAAGAAAATAGATAAAAAGCATAGCAATGCAGTTTTGATACTCAGATCTGACGAAAGCTTTCGAGTTTAAATATAAATTTTGTTCAAAGGCTAATAAATAAAACGCTTAAATATCAGATTAATGTAGCTTTAAAAAGAAATTAAGTTATATAAAACGCAGTTTAAGGATAATTTTAAATATTTAAAGATTAATATTTGTCAGCTTTCATTCTACAAATTTTCTTAAGTAAAAAAGTAATAATAATAAATGCTTTATAATGCAGTACAAATTTTAGATAAAAGTATGAACAATTTAATCAAATTGTTCCTTTATTTATTTTTTATTTATTAAACTTGGTATTTACGCTAACATTTTGAAGATTATCTTGTATGTCAAATCTATTAGTTCATTGTCAATGTGTGATTCCAAACCTACCACATAAGAAAATGATTTTTAATTAAAGACTGATGAATAATATTAAAAATATTGAACGAAATGTATTATGATCTTTCGACAAATTCATTTTAACGGATTACTATTATACAAGTTCTAAAAAGATGAAGAAGTATTCAGTAGTTTCTTTTTCAAAATACAATTTCAGATTTGATTGATTGATTATTTCAACATAAAACTGTTTCGCACAAATACAGTTCTTATAAACGTTATTTGATGATGTTAACAGATGGCATTATTTATCTCGTTTGATATGAAAAAATGGAATGATAAATAATAAAGCTGTTCACAGTTTAATTTAAAGAATAACACTGCAAACTTTAAGCAGTATTATACTATTCTAATTCAAATTCTGACTATCAAAAAGGAGAAAAAGAGATCCGTTACACAACCACTTATAATGCTTAACATTTGATATAATCAGGGATAATAAACATAACTATCATCTTCAGAATATTATTAATATAAAACACTTGTTCATTTCTAATATAATTGACATTAGTATTTAGAGAGTTTACTCTCTGTAACAGTATCATCAAGTGTCATGAGAAAACTTTTAATGAAATATTCAAACTAATGTTTTGCCACCGAAACCAATATTGAATCCTTGACTTAAATATATGTGGGAGGATAAAAAAAATATGTTGTTTATTGTAATACTAATCTTTAATAAATATAATTAACTATAATTTAATAATTAGAATTTTCATTAAGAACTTTTAACATATTTCAAAATATTAGTTTCTATTTTAGGCTGTCAATGTCTGGATATCAATTCTGTATATTTAATACACAGCAATTAATTTGAATCATAAAAGTATATTTTACTGTGATCATAGTGAACCTAAAATCACCAGCATCTTTTAAGAATTTTGCAAGAATGATCTAATAATGTCTTTTCTGAAAATATTTTAATGACAGTGATCCATAACCACATGCCAAAAATACGTTTAGTGTATATAAGCAATGAAATAGACTTATATTTTGTGAAATTCTAAATATTTTAGCTATAATAACAAAAAATTACTGCTTTTAAGCCATCAGATATAAATTAATCTGTTACTAAAATAAAATAGGAACAAACACGTTTTCATTTAAAACTTATATTTGCAAACACATTTCATTTGTTTTATTCTTAAAAATTCTATGCAAATGATAATGCATTTGTTACTTATTCTTCTAAATTACTCTTGAAAGAATTTAATGTTCATCATCACAAGGGAACTATTTGTAGATTTTTAAGTTAAAACTATGCCTTAACTACTTAATTTAACGCTACATTTCAGAAAAATTAATTGAATCTAATAACTGTATTTAAAGAAACTAACTACACATTATTTAAAAAATATTTTCATAAATATTTATTTATAAAGCGTAGTAACCGTAATTTATATGAAAAGGGGCACTTTTCTTAAAGCTTAAAATTTTTCGAAGAATAAAAGGTGACTATCATCATTTATAACTCACAATAATGTGCATTTAAATTTTTATTTATTATTTTCACATAATTTAAATTATTCTACATTTCATATCAGTTTGAAAGAAAGAATGTGTTTCTAAGGGATTGAAAATCAATTTATTGTGAATTGATAGGAAATAAATGATTGATTAACAAAATTAATCATAAAATGACATTTCTATTTTTTCAGATGTAGAATAATAATATAAGTATTTTTGAATTATTTAATATATATATATAAATATATTTACAAGGATTTTTACAAATTTCTTAGTTTTGTAAAACATACATTTTTGAAATAAAAACATTAACTGGTAAACAGTTTTATTTATTACATTTTTAATTATAGTTGGTTTAAAACCTAAATTAAATATTATATATATTTTGCGTTTAAAATTTAAATATTTCAAGTGCATCAGCATGGATGGATCTCAAATGTTCTTCAACAATTTTGTAATTAATATTTTTTATTAGAAAAGGATTATTTAAAAAGGATTTATTAAAAAAAGAAAATTAAGGATTTTATTTGTACACATTCTGATTATTTTCTCTTTGTAATAACAACATTATATGTAAATTTTAGATTACACTTCCTCTATGGGCATGGGAATCTCATTACTATATAAGGAGTTACTAATGTTCTATTTTTGATAGTTTACAGATCGTTAGCATTTTTTTAGAAATATCAACACGGATTATCTTTCCAAAACCAGTAAGTCAGACATTTTCATGCACAAATACAAGATTATGAAGAGAACACCCAATCTCTGCAGATTAAAAATCACCTATTCTCAATTTATATGCTGAAGAGTCAAGAATACGATGATTCAATATTTTTGTTGTCCCCATCTGAGATACTCCAGTATCCTCTTTTTAGGTACACTAAAATGGTCCTCTGATAACAAAACACAAACTGTATAGGGATACTGCCACACAATCATGTGGCAGTATCAACCAAACCCACAAACTGAATCGATGGCGTTAGTTTCGAACAGTTAGATTCGAATCTCTGGTAGTAGTTGCTTTTCGAAGGTCTGCTGCAACTAACTGGCGTTCAACAAGCGTCTTCTTCTGACAATAATTGTTTAATACTGAAAAGTATTTATCTACAATTTGTATGGTTGCAAGAGACCACTTTGTTCCGATATTTGTCAAACATTTTAGTTTTAAAACACCGTTTCTTTAAAAATCTGAAACTATTTTGAGAAAAAATGTAAATAAAATCTATGTGCAAATCAATAATGATTTGTTAAACATTTTAAGTTGTATATTTTTTTAGATATTACAATTTAAATTATTGAATTTACACTTAAGAGTCTGGGATATTAAAAATCATTGACTTATAAAACTAAAAATTATCAAAAAAATTTTGTAAATATATTTTGGATAAAAATATAAATGATTTTATTATTATCAATTAGAAAAAATTATATGCAAAATTACTGTATTGAGCTATTTTTAACTACAATTTATTTTGAGAGAAAATAAAAGAATGTAATCGTCAACTGATCTTTCCAGGAGAAATGAAAGTGAGTTACATACTTTGGGTGTCCTTTTCTTTTCATACCAAAACAAATTTGATAACACTCTCCAAACTGAATCAGGATTCCTTAATATACAACACATTATTTTAACCCATTTGCGTTATTCTCCATGCCCAATAGTCAAACAAACCTTCTTAGGATCACTCATTGTTTTCAGATAAAAGAAATACACATTATTCTCTTATGGGCAAAGACACATTCTCTTACCTGCATATATATCACCTTAAGGAAACTATTTTCAGAATGTTATGAAAAATCTCCAGGTACTGTATCCTAAATAAGTTGTCTTTACAGCTAATTAACATTTTCAGCTCTGTCTCGTTGAATTGTTAGCACGATGATTTGTTGTGATCACACCATGACAGTCTTGTTCTGTTTAACGTTGAATATTCACTATTATTTGGAATTAATTTTTCAGGCTAAAAATTATACCATTCCAACTTTACTCATAATACATTTTTAGAATATCTGGGTTCAAGGCTTTCGATAATGGCCTATAAAGTTGTGAAATTTTCAAGTCCAAAGTTTCCCTTTTTTCAAAACAAAGTTGAACAATTAATTTTCACACCTGAGGCATTGGATAAAAACTTCTGTGAAATTACAATTTCTGTTTTATGTATTTCTGATATTAGCGTAAAAGTTTGTCATAAAAGTTGTTGATTTGTTAAATCCACGTGCTTACCCATTATTTTATGCAGTGTTTATTCGTAGAATGTAATCTTTTATGGTGACAAATTCAGACGAATGGTAATAAATATCAATAGTAAAAATATCCTAGAACATTCTTTTAGAAAAAAAAATTGTGATACAATATAATAAAAGTTTTAAAAATACTTATGAAAAATGTAATTTTGAATGAATTGAAAAGGTAATAATAAGAAAAAGAACTTTTCTCTGACATCATACATAAAGACGCTATATAATTATGATCGAAAATAAACTAAAACAAACCGCCGAATAGAATAAGCCCTGTTGTATACATAACTTTCTATTTGTGAGATTGCAATCAAACTTTAAAGCAAATATTATGGATTATAGATGTTATAAGGTGATTTGAAAAGAGCAAATATACTGGAAAAATTCAAAATACCAGATTTAATGTCGGAGTACATTAAACGCCCAAAACAACAGATATTACAAGATTAATATCCTAAGTGAGTTGTCCGCGCTACATCACACTAGCGAAGGTTGATCGTCGGCAACTGAGCTGTTTAAAGTAGCAAGTTTTTAAAAGTTTAACTACCCAATTCGAACACTGAAAATAGTAGAATGTATAGCTTAATAATTTGTGAGCCTCTCTGTTAATAATTATACACCATTTATTGTCAATTGGGTATTCGGCACAAGCATTTACTGAAGCTGTATGTATAGGATCTTGAACGAGGTGTGAAAAGAGTGAAAAGATGAAGTCCTTAATCTAGTTGAAGGTATAAGTCCTAGCCAAGGCCGATAGTTTCTTTTTAATACAGCTTGAACGCTGGAAGATTAATTTAATACAGAACAACTCAAATATTTCGCCATTACATTATTCTTAAGTGAGAAAGCATAATCATAAGGATATATATATATGAAAACATTCCCATGTTTGTAACTAATATTCTTGTTGATTTCATTACTTTTTTAAAATAAAAATATAACAATGTGTTTAATAGTTTTGAAACATTTTAAATATCTTTATAACTATTTTGACTAAACTATAATTGTTTGAACATTTTACTTTCAATTTTTAATGATTTATATATTTAAGAAAATGCATGCATAAAATGTATGATAGTTCTCTTTTTTGGATTACATTTTAAATATTTGAGTCCGTTTTCTATATAGATAGGTTTCTTCAATTTGCTAAAATGTTAAGCTTTGATGAAAGGTTTATAAATATAAAATAAGAAAATGTTTCGTTGCAATTAATGTAACGAATATCTTAAAATAGTTTAAATTGCATTGAAAACTTATACAATTACAATTAACATTATTAAACATTTAAAAGTTATTAATTTTTAGTTAAATTCTCGAGTAAATCAATGTTACAAATTCCTTATGAATATAAAACTCAATTATATGGTCAATTATTTTTTTAAGGAAAACATAATGGTTTCATATGCTATTGTTATCTAAAAATAAATACATTTTTCATTATCTTTCAAGAATTGGATGCATAAACTTAAGAAATTATATGTGTATACATTTATGTTTACCTAAAATATTAATTACGATAAATGTACTTAAACCAAAAATGAAAAATGTGATTAAATGATAAAGAAAGCCTG
>JAPDSC010163396.1:0-12565 GCA_026290005.1 Latrodectus geometricus
AAAATTTTTAGTATTTACTTCTTTTATTTTCTAATGATTATTAATTTTAATTAAAATAATAAAAGAATACTTACATATAAATGTGAAACTTTTTTGGTAATTATTTACTACATTAAATATGCTTTTTAAAGCATTTTAGAATACCTTGTTTTCTTTGAATGTTAATAAAAGGAGTCAAAGATTTAATAACAAGAAAAAATACAAAAATGTACGAGACATATTTTCTACTGTGAAAATCATACGTAATTTTTAAACTCATGTCCCATCAAAACCTGATAATGTGAATTCCTAAAAAAATTGATATCATAGCAACAGCAATTCTAATTCCTGTGAAAATGTGGTAGGGAATAGTATCGTTTTTATTATTGGAGGTTCTACGCCCATTAAAACCGAAATTTTATCGTATTCGGAGGGCGTGTAAGCATGTGTATGTAAAATCCGTCGTGTTCGCAATATCCTTCAAGTATAGTAATACATCTGGAATGAAAGGCCATACTTGAGGGTCTTCTGTTTGTTCCCTGCTTTCCGAATTAAAAAGAATTTTCACGAGTAAAAACAGTCTTCTATTTCGCGTCCACCATACTCTATAATGCAAAATCTTTTACCTATCTACCCTTAGATCATGAAGATTTAGGATTCATAAAACTAGTCTAGTTCTCGACTAACAATACCAAGGGGAATAACAATAACAGCAATAGTTCTAAACTAGCTCATCGCTAGTGTGTAACTAAATTTTTAATTCAACTATAGAGTTTAATGGAAACATCGAAAATCTCAATCGAGTTTGTTAACATAAGTATTGTAGCACATACGCCTAGTAGATGCAAGCTGCAAACACCTCTTGTTATAACATTCCACTTAATTTAGTGACCAATCAACAATGTATCAAATCTTTTCCATAGAAATAGTATTGCTTTAAAATTAGATAGCAACTTTGGCAACAACATTTTCTTCTTTATAACTAATCCATGTTATTGATTAAATGTAATAAAATATGTACAAATTAAAGAATTCTTGAATGGAACACGTCAATTTCATTTAGTAAACTTTCTTGAGATTTATCACATATAAATAGAAGAAGTTTCAGGAAATTTACGAAGAACCCCTAGAAGGAATACACAAAAGTGCTTTTAAAACACATTGTAGTCATACTTTTTTACATGCCCTAACTACAATGAAATATTAGCACTCTCATTTATCTCTTAAAAAATACAAGCTCTGGAAGCCATTGATAAAAAAAATGTCTGCAAATAAGAATTTGTCTTATATTTAAAATAAAAAATAATCTAGTCAATCAGAAACAACAATGCAGAAAGTACAGTTACTGGTGTTTCTCAAGACAGATTTATATCCAAAGTAAGCTTTATTTTCTACAACTTGAATAGTTCCTTGTGCTATTGCACTCCCAAAATATTTTAATAGGCAAGATTTAGAAGATCAAAGGTATTTGCTACAGAAATGAACATTACAAATTACAAATATAAAATTAATGGATTCAAATATTTAAATATTGTAATGAATTTTCATTCAAGAATTTTTGTTGCGAAAGTTCTGTAGTAAAACAAATTTTACAAAATTGTAAATGTGAACTTCGTTACCAATTTTGCTATAAAATTAATTCCTTTTATTATTAACTATACGAATTTAGCTGATTTTCTTAAATTTTCTGAATTGTTCTTATTTTTTAAATAACAAAAATTGAAATAAAATCAAAATATCGTAAAAAAAATTAATTGTTATCTATCTAACAATATTTTTTACTTGCAGCAAATTGATTTAAATATTATAATATAAGTTCTTATCAAAGATTCCTCAAAGAAATAAAATGTGAGTATGAAAGTTATAAAAAAATTGCATGAATGATCTTCTTTCTTCAGGATTACTTCCCATTGACCAGTATGTCATATAAATCTTCAGGAAAACAATATCAAAACGTCTTAATTTGTTGAGCACTTAAGAATTTGGAAATGGTGAAAAAGTTGATATTTTGAAAGCATAGTATTTATTAATAATTGTGTGGAATGCTGTTGTTAAATAAATAAGTATAAATTGTTTCAGATTTGCAGAGTTTAATAAAAGGGACCAATTGAAAAAAAAATTCACATTTCAATTGTATTGAATCCAGGAACGAAAATGCGGATGTTTTTGATAATGAATAAAAAGAAATGATGCAATTTGTTCTGAGATCATCATAAATAATTCATTTTTAAATATTTATTCAAACAGATAAAAGTTTGTGTGCTATGAGGATTTTATTAATGAAGATCAAATACGCTAATTTTGTAAGAAAAAATGATATTATTTTAGAGGATAGTAGGGATGAAATCGACAGCTTTCTTTGCTATTAAAAAAAAATCTAATTCAGATGCTATTAATTGATAGTGTAGCTTCTTTCAAAGATTAAAAGCTATAGAGAAATAATAAATAAGTATCGTAGTATTTATGTCTTAAAAGATGCATGAAGCATTTACGCTTAATAAATATTGTAGATATTTTTTTTTAAAAATAAAGTACATCAATTTTGAGGAATTATATTTATGTGCCTTTGTCTATTCTTAAACTGTTTTCTTGTTTGAAATTTCAGTTAATATTATATATGTATATAATATATATATATATTAGGTTGGGGAAAAAGAAATCCATTATTTTTACGTGAACTTTATGTAACTTCTTTTTGATTCGCTTTGTAAAAATGTTTAAAACAGCTTTCATGTAGATTTTTAGGTCTTGCGCGTTACGACTGCTGACATGCGGTTAACTTCGATCATTTTTGATATTTTATAGACATTTTCGACGATGCTGTATCCACATGCGAGGTGCATCTCTAACATCAAAAGTACCCGAACGGAATCGACGAAACAAAAATTGTACGTAACTGGTTGCTACAGTCTTATATAGGACGATAAACACCTTTCACAATTTTAGCCACCTGGCTATCTTTTTCGCCGTTACAAGAGAAAAACGAAAATGTATCGAATTTTCTGTCTGTTGTCTTCCATTTTTTAAGGCCTTGTACTCGTAACTGAATTAATCAAACAAAAAACCGCAAGAGGATATTTTAGTGTCAAATGTCACCTTTCCAACGAGCATAAATCTGAAATTGTTTGATATATACCTGACGAGATATCGCTCACTACAGACGTCTACCGAAAAAATAATGGATAACTTTTTCCCCAAACTAATATATATATAAAATTATAATCCTTTAACAGTAATTTGTAAGATTGCTTTTGACATGTAGTACATCTTGGATTCGCTTAGAAATCAATTCATACATGCGCTGAATACTTTTTAGAGGAATACTGAACTATTCTTTATGAAGATATGGATTTTGTGTTGAACACTCTACATTAACCATAACGGTTCTACTATATTCAGGTTGGGTGTCTTTGAGGGCCACAGTTGATGTTTAACTTTATTCTCATGTTCATAAAACATGTCTAGACTTGCTTTGTGGCATGGATATGTGATTAATATCTTGCAAATTTCTATATCCTGCAACATTTTGATCATACGATGAACTGCTAACATCTCTGGATATTTCTAGTGATCCTTTTTTGCAGGATCCTGATTAATACAGCAGAAAGCTGCTACAATATTATAACTGGAATTCTCTCCACATATATTAACAGATTCTACTCTATGCATGACAGGTGGAATGAGAAAATCAAGATAATACGCTTATTCAAGTGTCGCGTTCTTTTCTTGTCGCAACTATTTCTTTAACTGAATTTATTTTGAAAATGCATTTTATTGGCTAATGGAATGGTAGAAAGAATTCTAATATTCCACACTGATTTATTGAGTTTGTTTAATTCACAAACTAAATAACGCAATGAATAAATATAAAGTATATTAATAATGATTTACATTAATTTACAATTATGATAACAAAAAAAAATAGATTATTATAACAAAGTTTTCAAAACTTATTCTGTGTAATATCATACCATAAATATTTATAATAATTTAACACAAGAAAATATAAAATTTATAAACATCTATATTATAAATTAAATTCTAAAGAAGCTCAAAATCATGGATTTGATTTTAGATTAATTAATTAAAGTAGAAGTGTTTTGAAAATTACTTACATTTTTGAGAAATGAGAAGTTCAATAACAGTAATAAATCAAATATTCTGAATTTCAAAAGCCCATGTATATTTTTTGGAATATGGAGTGAAATATTTATTCATTTTGGTTAAAAGGCATCACAGAATGGCTTTAGATAGCGAGAATAACTTTCACATTGCCATTCAACTCAAACTAATAATTATCTCATATTCATAGCTTACCATCGTTTGTAAATCTGGTGAGGGCATTATTCTAGAATAATTGTTATCTACGGTAATTTTAACGGCTTTAATATATTGCCATTACAATGTCATAGAATTGTACTAGATTTCGAATGTAATCGGACTGAAAATAGATAGATCCATATATTGTATCCAAATTTAATCCCTATCTATATTTAGGCTTACCATTTTACCGCGAAAGTAATATTATACTGGAATATTTATTAATTAAAATTTTATATGACATATCTTCTAAATGGTCTTTGAATGTTATCAATGAAATTTACTGGACTTTTTATTGTGCATTTATATCGGTCTTGGGTAAATGTTTTTCCTGGAGATTTTCTCAGTTTTTTAACTTTTGGTTTTATAATAAAAATATCCTTCTTCAGATAACCAGTTTATCTTGGACACTTTTTAAAATGCTGTTCGTAAATATTACTGATTATTCTTATGATGCGCTTTATTTTTTGTTTTTCTGTCTGGTAATATTCGATTTTCATAATTTGATAAAGCCTGAATGGTATTTTCTGTATCAAAGTTAAAATTATCTTCTTTACCAAGTACTTAAAAAATTATAATTTCATTATATAAATTCAACTACCTTGTTAGAAAAATTGTTGATTTTTAGTACATAATGATAGTCAAAATATCTGAGAAATAGTCTATAACTGAAACATATGTGTTCAGCGGCACTCATGTAATACTATTGGTATTCCAAACCAAAATAATAGATATTAAACCTAGATCTAGAGATAATTTATTTTACGAAGCTTATATTAGGGGTATAAACTGATATATATGCATTATATATATCAGGGGTGAACAAACTTTTGGGATCTGTGGTCTAATCCACATTTAAAAAATCCAAGGCGATCTACCAATGGCAGAGCTAAATTAATGTAACGAACATATTTATATATTTATTTTCGGTAACAAGAAAAAAATGGTAAATTATTTACTTTTTTTAAAAAAAAAACTTAATATTTACAAAATAAAAATTTACTGACGAAAATAATCTAAGTATTCACATATTAAAAATTGACCAATCTATTCACTTTGTTTAGTTGCAATTTGGCACTGTATATCTGCGACAAGTTTATCAGATTGTCGCTGGTACAAACTTATTGCAATGCGTAAACATGGAGTTAAATGTTCTCTGTTAAACGCAACCTATGTTTGGTTTTTATGGCATTCATCATTGAAAAAGCAGATTCGCAAAGAAACGTCGATCCAAAGTTTGATTTCAAATACAAAATTGTAAATATTTGGAAACTTTTTCTGAGAAATTAATTTCCAAAAATCAGTATCGATAGATGTTCTGGATTTAAGAAATATATCGCACCTTAATTTAATAATTTCTTCCTCGACCGTGACTGATGTGGTATCTATTAAATGTTCTATTTTTTCAGATACTCCATCAATGTTGGCATTTTCATTTATTGGAAATATCATTAATTTGAGTATTTTTTCCAACTTTATTAAGTCAACGAATTTTCTTTCAAATTCGTATATATATATATATATATATATATATATATATATATATATATATATATATATATATATATATATATATATATATATATATATATATATATATATATATAATCATATTATAAACAACATTAGACATTAGCAAGGAAAAGCTTTTATTCTCTCAAATTCTTATATTTTAAGACCTAATAGAAAAAATCAATTAATTGAAAGAATGTCTCTAACTATTTAGAGCTTGTTAAAGATGCTTGTTTTGTCAGTCTCTGAAAAAATTTAGGTAATTTGTTAATAGTTTATCAACTTAAGCGGGAAATTATGGTTTATAAACCATTTTAATTATAACGAGATTCTCATTACTTTCAAAAGGATGGATAGAAAGTTTGTTCTATATGTCATTCAACTATATTTTGAACTCAGGGGTTAATTAAGACTAACAGGGTTGTGTGATAGAATAAGCTCATAGAAAGAATATATATGTATGTATATATATATACGTGAGTGTGTGTACATACAGTGTCTCCCAAAAGTGTTCGCACACTTATGAGTTTCAGTGAAACATTTCTTTATTCATTCATAAATATTTGAAAATGAGAACTTCTAATTTTATCTATAGATATCTCTTGGCAAAACTACATAAAATATTTTATGAACTAGATAAATTTCTTTTTTTGAAAAATCAATAATCAAAAAGTAACAGAAACGTTATCTCACAAAACTCTTCGTACACTTCAAATAAATTTACACTTATTAATAAATATTGTATTATTTCTGTCACTTAGTATTTTGTAGGATATCGTACAGCATTTACAACAGATTTCAAACGTCTGGGCTTATAGTTTGCCAGTTTTTTTTTCTTAATATTCGCTTCAATGTTCCTCCATCCTTCCTTCAGTGCAGTTTTTAGTTCCGTTGTTTGTATTAATGTCGTTTGTTCATACTCTAACCTCTTGCTCTCTCCAAATATGTTTTACCGGATTTAAATTTGGTGACTAAAGTGATGTTTACAGAACTTGTAGCCAAAATATAGAGGCACCAAAGGCAAACGTTGAGGGCTATATGCTTATGGTCATTATCCTGATAAAAAAAATAAAGTTGTTTATAATATCCAAAATTTGGGCTGATAATTTTAAATTCTAATTTAAAACATTAAAATAAATAACATAGTTCATTATGTCATCAATAAATACCAAATTACCTAATCCTAATTCTAACATACACCCCCACACAAGGACACCTCCCCCACCCTGCTTTAGTGTTGCAACCAAGGTCTGGGACTATGTTCCTCATTTTTTCTTCTCCATACAATTATTCACCCCCATCTGCACCAAAAATAACTTTACTTTCATCTGTAAATAAGAATGTTTCGAAAATCTTTCTGGCTTATTTATTATTTATTTTGTGGAGAGGCAACAAGACAAAATCGACAAAGTAAAATAGTGGACGGAAAGAGAATCTCATTGAAAGAGACTGACGGCTAAGCTTTCTATTTTTGCACTCACAAAAAATTTTCTTTAAAAGAGCACCCACGCAATCCAGCTAATATGAGTACTCGTCTAACAGTTTCAGGTGGAATTGAAAAAGAAAATTTTTCAGTAAATTCTATAGAAATATTTACAGAGGTCAAACGTGGATTTTGCACAAATTTTCTATCTATAAATCTCTGATCGTGTTGAGATAGCTGTGCCGGGCACCAATCCATACCTTATTTTGATTCGATTTTCCTCAATAAAACATTTTATCACATACTGCATTATGGAACGGGGTAAATATCTACTAATTTAGAGATATCTCGAATGAATTTTCCACACTTATGATGAAAATTATCAATTTTCGAATGTTGTTCTTTGTTTTCTCATGACTAGGAAGTATTTTTCAATATTATATAAAATATAATGAAGTAAGGCACCAAATAATAAAATCAAACGGTTTATTATACATCACTAAAATGAAAAAAAAAAATAGAAAAAAGTGTTAGATGATAATTTTATTTATGGAATTTTACGAAAATGTTTCGGTGTACGTTAACTTTTGTGGCGTTTTTATCTATGAATCCTTGCATTTTTAGTTTTAGAAAAAGTAAGTAAATTAATACTATAAAACAAAAAGTTTGGTTTTATTCATGATAGCATAGAGAAGATTTGAAAAAAAATATTATCTTTATATTAGAATTCAATTCACGACTATAGTGCTTTTTCTACAAGATTTTAAAGTGTAATAACACTTTTGAGAGCCACTGTATATTTTACTATCTGTAGACATATACATATTTATCTATATGGACTTAAGGGAACTGTTCAGTATATATTTGTAGGTACAGACAACCTGTCTAGTGGTTAGCGTACCTGACTACAGATGGGTGGGACCTGGGTTCGAATCCTGGCTCGGGCGTGGATGTACTTTCTCTCTCTCTTTCTTGTATTTATCCTTTCCTTGTGTGTGAATGGTTGTTTACCCTATAAACGGGTACCTATGGCATGTGTGTACTGAGGAAGTCGGACTCCACACCAAATATGGTTCAGTTGGAAAAGTGGAACACCGCACCCCATATTGCCAGCCTGTCTGGTACACGACAACAACAGGTACAGTTAATCAAGTCTATATTTTAAATCTAGAATTAAGGAAAGGATGAAAAAATTATTTCTTAATTAAATCATTTTAAATAAGAAAAATTTTACGCTCTAATTTTAAACAAAAATAATTACTTGTAATCAAATCCTTAAAAAAGCTGTTCAAATTACCTCATGGAAAATTTTTTTTTCATAATTTTACTAATTATGTTAAAGCAAAATATATTTCATTTGATACTGATAGTTTTCATTAACCACTTGACATATACCATTTTTGAACGAAATCTGTACTTATAAGCAGCAATTTGCTCCTGCACTAAGACCAACTAAAAGTAGTAAATTATTTTACATATATTATTGATCATTTAAAATTAATTACATATTCAATATTATCCCATCAAGATGTATACAACCTATTTCTACATAACTAAAGGTTGGTTACACTTAAACGACTTGACATCACATCAGAATGCCTGGTCGGAAATGATTTCCTATTTCTCGAAATGTTTGTATACTTTTAGCAGAGGGATATCCATCATATTTTGTAATGTAAATGTATAGAAATCTGTATATATGCTTATGTGTGTATATATACATAGTAATTCTAAATTGTTTTTACAAATTAAGGGGGTGATAGTACTCATCCATATAATTAATAATTCTATAGGAACATAGGGTCGCATACCACTCTGTGAGTGGAAGAAAAGGGGGAAATAGAAACGCACCAAGAATCTATCACGAATTTAGCATATGCAAACTTTCACAGAGAAGAAGGAGTATTTTGTTCTTATTGGTTACTGAAGAAAGCCAATCAGATTAGACATTGCCCTTTAAAAAGCAGTGCAACACCATCGCTTCTTTATGTATGGATAACATAATCCGAAAATTCTATTGAATGCTATCCCACACAATGGATTGGACGTAGAGGATCTATGGCTTAGCCTCCTCCCTCACCGGACTTCAATCCACTGAACTTTTTCTTCTTGAGGCACATGAAATCTTTAGTGTATGAGGCACCTGTGAACTCAGCTGATGATCTCGTGGCTGGAATCGTTGTTGTCGCGGGCAAAATTAACGAGACACCAAGATGAGGGTGTACCAGTTGTACCTTCACTAGTTTCAACTGTGCAGCAACATACATGATAGGCATTTTGAACATTTGCTGTGAGGTTTTCACTTAACAATAAATATGATTGAGAAAATTTTGATATTATTAGTTCGCTTACCCAGCACTGCTGTATATTCAGGTGAGAATTCCTATTTTCTGCCTCTGAGAGTGGAATGCGGTTCTATGTTCCTATGTGATTATTGCTTGCCTGGATGCGTACTATCATCTCTCTCAGTTACTAAAAACATTTTAGAGTCACCCTGTATAACGTAACTGATTGATGTGATTAAGAAATCTTTAAGGTTTTTATTTGAACAATTGTTAGATGAAATATGCAATTTTTATGACATGGATATGTCATAAGTAAAGTAAAAAAAAAAAAAGGGAAGAATGACTCACCATTAAGAAAAGATTTTATAGGTAGTAGCAAATTAGTAAGGGGCATGACTCCGAATACAGCAAATCTCACTGAGTTCTCGAAAGCAATCATATCAGAGTTTTCAATAAGTTGGAATTAGAGCCCCTAGTCTTAACCTAGAAAACGTAATTGGATTTTGAGCAGATTTCCAAGAGTGATTGGCGTCGTCTCTTACGAACTTTAAGATAGAACAGGAACTCTTCTGTGCTTGTAATGACAAAAATTATGAATCAAGGCTCTTCCTAACAGGTTTCAAATTAAACCATGAGCAGAAGATATTATTGCATAGTCGGAAGCCTGTGAGAAAAAACTATTCATTTCTGTCCTAAATTAAAAATTTCGTTTGCATTAGTGTCGGAGAGAAAATGCACTGGACATTTGAGAAATGGAAGTGTTAATGGGATCAAATAAATCACATGACTCTTTACTTTGCACTAATGGAAGAGGTCTAATTTGACGTCTTCCATCAGATGACTTCGTGTGGTTTCATCAGACGAGAACGACACGAAGTATTAATCCATCTTATAATTATTTGCAATACGCAAGAGTCTGGTGGGAATATCATAATATGGAACATATTCTGTGGGTATGGATGTGATACCCTAGTGTTCCTTGAAGTTAAACAAGAATCCATGAGCCAATAAATATATTAACAGATAAAACTCACCTTACAATGTTTCATTTTTATTCTGAAAGCAAAGGGAACTTTATGACTATAATGCAGATTTACATTGTACTAGAAATGTTCAAAATTGGTTTGCTGAACATCAATCTCAAATCCAAAACTTCCTTGGCTAGTACAGAGCCCAATGTTAACAAATGTATGGAATATGGTTGAAAAAGGGACCTGACAGTACTTTATTCTTCCATTTAATTTACAAGATTTAAACATGTATATTTACACGTATGCATATATTTAGGAATATTTGTATTGTTTTAATATTCCGAACGTTGGTATATTTCTAAGCAGTTAAAAGCATAGAAAATTTTCAAAGAATCTATTTATGTTTTATTATTGACAATATCCTCATGGACCAAAACTAGAAGCTTTAATTAATTCTTTCTACATGATTCATCATTTGTAATATTATAATCCAAAATATTACCAAATGTAATATTTTGCAAAAATAATTTATCGTTTTGTGAATATTTTAGAATCTTAAATGCACAGGAAATTAACTGAGTATAAAAGAAAATTACACATGTTTATAAATACATATCAGTCAAGGCCAACAACCACAGAACGCCTCAAAAATGATATAATTTGTGCAAAACTTCTATTTTAAACTATTGCATTTTTGCTTTAAGCAGTTTTATAAGCTTTAACAATCTTTAACTTAGAATTGAATCAAGACCTAAACTTAAATTTCAGGAGAAATATTATTTTTATTTACATTAAAATTATTATGTGTAGTATATTATTCACCCTATATTTTGACGGAAATTATTTTATAGAATCAAGGGCATTACAGGGAAAAGACCTATCGCTTTATAGTTTAACAAAACATATTGCACTAAATGATTGTATCATTCATGAAGAAAGGAAAAACTGAGTCCCGTTGAAACTATTGTTCAGTTTTTGAAAATTCGCCAATATTAGAAACTACAATCTAAATAATAGTCTAAGCTAATTCTCTAACAATCGCCCGTCGATGGCTACATGGTTAGCGTTCCTGATTTCTAGGCTGTTGGTCCCGGGTTCAAATCCTGGTTTGGGCGAGGATGTTTTCTTTCTCTTTCTTTCTTGGTGTTTCTTTCTCCTGAGATGATGGATGAATGTAGACCGCCCTTTAAACGGGTTTGTGGTGGTGTGACATGGGTAATGCTACTCACCTCCATGACTTGGTTCATAGGTGCCTACCGGTTAATGCTAAAATGAGTAGCAATTTTTGTCCTTGTTGAGGCGAAGTGTCAATCACCCAGTGCCCGCCATTGGAAAAAAGTACTCTAACAACCTTTCTTTCCAATCAAGATATTTAAGGGCTCCTATCTTAAGTTCATATTGTTTTCTTTTATACAAAAAAAAAGATTCCTTTTGATCCACAACAGAATCGATTGTATAATAAGTTGTTTTTAACTTATAGTTTTAAGTCGATCAGGATTATGCGTAATTAATGAAAAATAATGTCAAACCAAAAGAATTATAAAATATATAATGCTCTGACTCACTCGTCGGGGCGTAAAATGGGGTTCTCTCATCTAACAGATGTTCTTAAATAGGATAACTTATTAAAGTAAAATTACTTTTTCACCGGGATATCAAATTGTAATTATTTTTGAATGTGACTAAAAGGTTAACGGTTATATTTATAGATAAAAAAATTTTTATTATCCTAAGAATTTAGTGGTCACCAAAATGATACTTGAACATGAAACTCAGATATAACTGTAAATAGTCATTAAAATCGTTTCAGAATAACTTAATTATTCTTCTAAATTCTTTGACATAAAACTCGGGTAAAGAACTAATGCATGAAAAATATAGTTACGATTAAATAAAAACTTTAATAAATGAAATAATTTGTTCTTGTAGACTTCCAAAAAATATATTAAATCTAATATTTGAAAATAAATTATGCGTATTCAGTAAAATATTCATATTTATTCATATATATAAATAAAATATTCACATTTATTCATTCATCAATTTGTTTTTGTTAACCTTTGTATTTTTAGTTA
>JAPDSC010163409.1:0-10817 GCA_026290005.1 Latrodectus geometricus
TATATTCTTTCGTAAAAAATAAAATATATGTTTATTATGTCAAGTAACAAAAAGTTGTTGTTATCTTGTGGCAGTTAGGCTTGCAATATGGGGTGCACTGCTCCGCTTTTCCAACTGAACCGTAATTTGGTGTGGAGTCCGACTTCCTCAGTACTCATCCATAAGTACTCGTTCATGCGGTAAGTAATCATTTACACAAAGAAAGGACAAAGACAGGAGAAAAGTAGAAAGTATACCCATGCTCGTGCCGGGATTCAAACCCAGGACCTTCGAATCCGTAGTCAGTATGCTGACCACTAGACATACTATGGTAGTCAAATTACAAAATATATTTAGGAATTGCGACAATATTAATAAGCAATTAGTTTAGCAATAATTTTGTTATTCTTTTCATTTTTTTTTATCAGTTTATGTGTGTGCGTGCTGAATTGAATCAAAGTGGTTTAAATTTAAATAAAAATTACTTCAGAGCAAGCAACATTTCACAAAAATAAAGTATAAATTTTATTAGATATAAATTAAAAATTAAATAAATTAACTAATATTGTTATACTATTCATCAGACCAAAACGTTCCCCTTTTAACCTTTGTGATCACATGCAAATTTTCCCTGCATTTTATTTATTGTATCATTTTTTCAATCTATTTCAAGAACAAAAAATACATACTAAGTACCTTATTTGTAAATCAATCAGTCGTTTTAAATTTATAGAAGCAATATATTCTTCATTAATTTCTCATAAAGTGTTAATTATTGTAATGATTATTGATTATGAGTTTTTATGAAAATAAATATTAGTAAATTATAGTGGAGATTTTTAAGGCTACTTTTTGAACAATTTTAAATTGTTAGCAAAACAATAGATGTAAGTTTCCTTGATGCTTCGTCCTCTATTAACTAAGAAAAGATCATAATTTCTGCTTAATTGTTGCAGTTTTAAATCAGTCACTTTCTTAAATATTATAAACCAAATAAATTTTGTTAATTAAACAGAATATCGTAATTTTTCTAGTTTTAAAAACAATTTACATTGAAAGATTAACAAAGAAGGAAATCCGGAAACTGATGACAGGAATTTAACAAACATTTTATTACATTTAGGTTTTAAAAAGAATTATTTAAAATAGGAACCGTTAATTTGTTAATTATAAATAATATTAGTATCAACTAATAATTGGTGATTATAAACTACACATGGTATAGATAATTTTATCAAATTACACGATTTTACTTTTAAATTTAAAGTTTTCTGTTCGATTACAAAATGTGTTTCAATTTTCTTTAAAGTGGTTAATACCAATAGAGTTTACGAGAAACTGTTAAAGTTACTTAAAGCAGTACGGACTGCTTATATTCTATTAACTAACTTTGTAGCCACCCACTCTGACGAGTGGTCAGCGTGCCTGATTGTGAATGGGGGGGGGGATCTGGGTTCTTATCCAGGTTAGGGCATGGTGTACTTTCTCTCTCTTCTGTCTTTGTCTTTTTCTTGTATGACTGGGTTGTGAATGGTTGCCTATCCTATTAACGGGTACCTATGGCATGTGTGTGCTGAAGAAGTCTGCCTTATACCAAATTACGTTCAGTTGGAAAAATGGAACAGCACACCCCATATTGCCAGCATAGCTGGCACATGATAACAACAACAACAGCAACGAACTTTGTAAAGAGGCTGTATTTCGAAGAAGAAATTACGAGATACTCCCAGTTATTCTTAAATAAGTGTAAGTGGGTGACGCAATCACTATATAAATCTGTTTTTTACATGCACACTAATTGTATGGTTGAAATCCTTCTCTCTTATAAAATCTGAATACATGCGAGTATAAAAACAAAGTCTTTTGCAATACAAAACCCAATTAAAATGCCTCACAATAATTTTCGGGTTTTCACTCTGCCACGACAATGTATGACCTTAATTTTCCTCACTTTCCCCCATTGAAAGTCATCTGTATTCTTAGCATCTTTTTATGATACGTTGCTGAAAATGGAATATTTAACAATACATCTTATAAAACAGGGATGGCCAAGACGTTGATCGCGGTCGACTGGTAGACCGCGAAGACATTTTAGGTAGTCCACGCAACCATCCTGATAATCACCTCGGATATTAACAATTTAATTTATGACTTATGACATAGAATTAATAGAGTATCTGAAAAAATAGGACATTTAATAGATATCACATCAGTCACGCGGTCGAGAAAGAAATTATTAAATTGAGATGCGATATATTTCTTAAATCCAGAGCATATTTAACAATACTGATTTTTGGAAATTAATTCCTGAGGAAACATTTCCAAATATTTACAAATTGATTCTGTATTTGAAAGCATACTTTGGATCGAGGTATCTTTGCGAATCTGTGCTTTTTCAACCATGAACAAAAAATAAACATTGGTCGCATTTAATAGATGAACATTTATTTTCGTGTTTATGCATTGCAATAAGCTCGTACCAGCCACAATATGATAAATTTGTCGCAGATATATAGTGCCAAATTTTAAGTAAATTAAGTGAATAGGATGGTTAGTTTTTGATATATGAATACTTTGATTATTTTCGTCAGTAAATTTTTATTTTGTAAATATCAATATTAAGTTTTTTTTTTAGAAAAATTTCATAATTTACCATTCTTTTTTCTTGTTAACGAAAATAAATATGTACGTTAATTTAGCTCTGCCATTGGTAGACCGCCTTCGATTTTTTAAATGTGGAGTAGACCCCGGATCCTAAAAGTTTGGCCACCCCTGTTATAAAATGTTGAGCCTATTGGTGAGGAGGATATTCAATTTTGGCCTGGTGTCGGTGAGCAAACTGTTCAAGACATGAGAAGGATGATGTGCCTAAGAATGTTGATCATTAAGCAGATATGCCAGATAATAAATAGCAGTAATATGATGAGTAGATGGTGTTCAGAAAATCCTCCTCGATAACTTGAAGTAAGAGAGAGTTCTCCCGAAGTTATTCTGTGGTACAGACATAAATAGAGGGCGTTATAATCTTTTTTTTTCCATAGAAAAGACACTAACTTAGACATGTACCAAAATTTCATATTTTTTTTAGCAGAAAGCACTTCGATCTTGTGTATATTGTTCCAATAAGATGGTGGACCTCCTCATTTTAGTATCTCAATTTATGATTCTTTGAATGACCACTTGAGACGAAATCGGATTCAGAGAGTTGGCTAAGTTCCTTGTCTTACAACGTCACATGATATAATGGTATAAGGAATTTTTGTTTGGCCCCACTTACTTGAAGAAAATATTCAAATGATGATAGATCAATGAGGTTGGCTCAATGATACTTCAAAAATTAAAATTACAACCACAACATCCGCTGAGAATTGCAACATGTTGACACGCACTTGGTGAGAAATCATCTAACGTAATCGTATTGCACATGAGGCTAAAAGCGCACAAAAGGAAATTAACTTAAATATACCAGAAAGCTTATAGAATCTATGCAACTCCAACATTAGAAATTATATTTTACGTTTGTTAAATCTACTTTGATCTGGACATATCATGGTCTGTCTGTGCTCTTCGAAGAATAAGGTCTCCGCCACATTTGCACAACGGGAGATGTATGTTACGCAACCGTCTTCTGTATGCATGAATGTCGAAGTATGTGCTTGATATTTTCCCGGGTATTCTCCCTAACGTGAATACGGCCTACTCTCTATGGAAAGTCCTCCTAGAAATCAGACGTTAAAATGCCTTCAACCATAAGGATGCTCCCAACATGGTATCAAATCTACAACTATCGTTTTCTGATTTCTCCCTTGATCATTTCATTTAAAATGTTTCGTCCATTTTAAAGATAGCTTCTATTAATATATACTTTCACAGAGTTCTTAAAATTTCATAAAGTTATAAAATAATGATGTAACACAAAATGAAAGAGAGAAATCATTAAAATTTCGAATTTGCATTTTATCATAATCAAATTACTTATTGATGGATATTGAGAAATCAAAAGCATGCTTAAATTATAATATTTTTGGTAAAAATAAATATTGTAATTATTTAATGAAAAAGATACAAATTGATGTTTACTTAGTAATTAGAATTTTGGTTGTTTCTTTATATGGCTTGTTATTTTGTAGGTTGAAAACAGATAGAAGGAATCAAATATTTTTCCATCTTTTTTATTATCGTTTCTAAGAATATTCAAGTGACCTTTCTTTTGTTTTGTTTTCGTTTTGGTACTGTCATGCTTGCCTATTTGTCATATTTTCCCAAAAACTAACATTTTTTATTCGGACAATTAGTGATGTTACATAATAATGTTACTTGGTACGTACCAAAGATTTGACTTATATACAAATATAGCTTTCCTACTCATGAAAACAGATTACTTGCAAAATTCAAATCTTATGAACATTATCTTGGTTTTGCAATTATGAAGTATTTTTAAAATGTTATTAAAAAAGACACAGTTCACTCATTATTCAATTTATGTATTTGCCAATTTTAATTTGTTTTTAACACATGATATTCCGATATTATGTATACAGATCATTGGACATGAAACCAACAAATGCACATACAACCGTTTTCAAATCAACTTATTTCTTTTTCGAAATAGCTTAAAGCATTTAGATTTGAAACGTTCAATAATTCTATTTGACTAGAACATTTTACAGGCTTATATGAATGTACTTTTTGATGTTACATATTTTTATGCGATTATGATTAAAAGAATTGTTATTCATTGAATTAAAATTATATACATAAACAGTGCAGTAAATATTAAAAAAATTTTATTTTTAATTAGAAAGTAAATCCAATTCTGAACATTATTATTTCAGTTCAAAATAAAGTGATTGGCTTAAACTTTCCATTTGCATTTGATTCAAATGCAGTTCTTGAAAAATGTGAATATTATTTCAATTTCGTAAAAAACAATAATTCTCCCATATCATTTCAAGCTATCACTTTTCACATGATTGGAAAATGTTAGTTATGAAAAAGTGAACCTCAAATATCAGTTCATCTTCATAAAAAGACAAAGATGTGTCAATATCACTTCAAACCATAGTTTTTTGTGCTTTTAAAACAGGTTACTTGACAAATAAAGGGCTAGAGTATTTCAGCATTAATTGCTTTTAATTAAACTTTTAAGAAACATTAAGAAAAGGTTGCAGGGGAAGAGAATTATACATTTTGAAGATTGTAATATTTGAGGCAAGTTAGTAGAAATTTTAATCTTCGAACATATTATGGGAATGTATAGAAGTGTTATGTCCTGCAACATAGTGATAACGGTGTAATATCGTAACACTAAGTGCCGTTTCTTAGCGCATTAATCCGATCCTCGCAATTTAGAGAAAAAGATAGTATATTATTTGGATCATAATTAATCTTTTTAAACTTCTGATTCAAAATTTAATTTGAATAATGTCTAAAAGCTTATATTTATTCATAGAAGGTAATATATATTCTATTATATATTATTAATAAAATACTTGATGAATACCATATCGTGGTATTAATATTTTTTGATAATTATTCTAAGTAATAATTAATTTTAAGTATAAGCTATACAAATTGGAATTCGTAATGATAAACTCATTGTTTTTTCCTCCTAACAAATCAGATTTACTTGCTATTTGTGATCATCTTCAACAAAAACTAAAAACAACTTTTTATTTCTTAAATTTATAAAGCAATATTTGATTCGAAAGGAATTTTTTTTTATTTGGTGATATTAAAATAATTTTTTAATATAAGCCACATTTAATAAAACTCACTTTAACATCAAGCATGTAATTTTATAAAGGAACAGGATAGAAATATCTTTTCAAATGATAATGATACTAGCTGAGCAAGTTTAATAGTAAAGTCATTTTTAACTATGAAAAAGCATTCTTAGTGGTGATCATTGACAGCTTAGAAGAAAACACGCCAAACTAGACATTAGCTGTCAAACATTTGTTGGGTAGCACAGTGGGAGGGGCTTCTTAATTTAGTGTTTTACGACATCTAATGAAGATGTCGTGTAATGCGCATACTCTGCAATAAATTGAGAACAAAATTTGATAGGTATGGTATGTGGTATGACAAAGGTATGTGAATATGACACCAAGTTAACTATAAGTTTAAAACTATCTCGACAACTCCAAATCCATTTTAATCAACACTATCACTTTATAATCAATCAACAGTATTCCTTTATGTAAATCTAATATTTAAGAAATTCAAAATTATGTTATAGTAAAAATAAATCATAAAATAAAATTCAAGTAAAAAAATAGAGAAATTCGATGATACATTCTTATCTTTAAATATCTTTAATGTGTTGCATATACTCTTAATGTTATATTTAGACATATAAAACTGTATCTGAAGGTTACTGGGTTTAAAATACTTGCCTATCACAAAGCACTTCACAATTTTAAATCATAGTCAGGTGATGAGGTGACACATGTGTTGGCATCCTCATCTCCATGCTACACCAGCGCTGGAAATTAGACGTCACATATTATGGTATAATTTACTGAGACACGAAAATATCCATTAACTGTTATTTTATTTAAAATCAATTCAAAAAATTCATTTTACTTTAGAAGCTTCTCTTAATTTCTTACTTTATCACATTTCAAATTAAAAGTACTTTTCTTTCAGAAATAGTAAAATAAATTTGAGTTCGATTTTAATTTTATTTCTCACTGTATATAAATAAATAGTTAATTTAAATAAGATTCCGTTTCCAACAATTAACATAGATAATAATTAATTTCTTTTTCAAAAAAGCAAATTTAAAACTTTCGTACAATATAAAATGCTTCGTTGATTAAAATCAAAACTTCTGAAAAATTTTTGTGAGTATTAACCATTTAAAAGAAAATTTTAAACATACATTTTTTTTCTTTTGGGCAATGCCCTGAATATTTTAACTATTATAAATGTCACATTTTTAGCTATTTTAATTTGAAGTAACTCCGGTTTAATAATTAACTTTATTTGGACTTTTTTTGCTATTTTTATATCGATTCTTGTCTGTTAAAATATTTCGAAACATGTAATCTGAAGTTATAAGCAAAGAGGAATTCAATTTTTGATTGAAGAAAATTATGACAGGTTTGCTAAAAAAAACTATGTTTGGTAAATTATTTCCAAGTTTGGGAAAATATTTTGATATTCTTTCATATAAAATTTAATTATTTTTCTATAGTATTTCTAAATTCATTATACAGATAGATTAACCCTTCTTTGCATAGTGGTGGAAATTTCCATCATAACCTATAATGCCCAAAATTATATAAAAGAACAAGTTCAGTTTAAGTTGATCGTGTTTGGAGACCTTTTTAATGTCCATTGCATAAAAAAAAAACACAGCTGTCAAAAATAAACAAGTGTCATTATCAGTGAAACAAGCTTAAAGTTGTCTCATTCCGCTGTTTGTTGTAGTTGCAATAAACGTATGATTTCGTTTATAATTTTGTTTTATTATATTAGAGTTTCTATTGCTAAAAAATTGAAAATGAGTGGAACAAAGGTTGGTAACACGTGTTTCTGTTATTTTCCTCTTTTATTTCTATTTAGTAACTAAGCTAATAATCTAACTTTGGATGGTAATGGAAATTTTTAGCATATTGCTTTTTTCTAAATTTATACTATAAATATATACTAAGATTTTTTTAACCATTTTTCCTTTAATTTTGAACATGAATTATATCAACTTGATTTATTTTTACCAATAAAGAAAAAATCATGCAAAGAAGGGTTAGTCATAGATGACAAATTTTTTTAACATTATGTAACAAGATCATTATATATTTATTTATAAATTCAACAACAATTGCAGAGTATTAAATAGATGGTCATGATCAACAAATATGATGAGTGGTGGAAAATATTTTAAGATTTAACACTGTACTCATAAATGACAGCAGTCGCAGTGATACTATAGAAACTTTACGAAACATTATTTTGTTATAAATATTTGTGAGAGCGAGCGAGAACAGTTAGTAAAGCTATTCCAAATCTAAGAGTGATGTTCGCAGCAAAATGGACTTGCAAAGGAAACAACACCCATTCTCTGGATAAAGGAAAGCACGCACACTTCAAAATAACGGTTTTCACACTATTCCAACATCTTTTTTGAATGAGACATGAAATCGGCTAAACTCAAACATTCAAAATGCTCATTGAAGCAGAAATTTAGAAAAGAGAGCACTTTATTTTCACGCCAAGCTCCAAATCTTTATATTATACCTTTTTGAGTGAAAAAATTCTTTCTTGGCTCAAGCTTTCCTTTTACTTCGAGCAGTTTGCATCAAGATGAATAGAGCTTCTTTAAGCTCTTCATAAGTTCTTAAAGGAAGAGAAAACAAAAAATATCCATCAAATTGCCCTTTTCTTATATATATATATATATATATATACATATATATATATATCTTAATATTTAGTTGATTTCCATCAAATGAGATTTTTAATTAACCCTTCTTTGCATAATGGTGGAAATTTCCATCATAACCTATAATGCCCAAAAATTATATAAAAGAACAAGTTCACTTTAAGTTGATCGTGTTTGGATACCTTTTTAATGTCCATTGCATAAAAAGAAACATAGCTGTCAAAAATAAACAAGTGTCATTATCAGTGCTTAAAGTTGTCTCATTCCGCTGTTTGTTGTAGTTGCAATAAACGTATGATTTCGTTTATAATTTTCTTTTATTATATTAGAGTTTCTATTGCTAAAAAATTGAAAATGAGTGGAAAAGAGGTTTGTAACACGTCTTTCTGTTATTTTCCTCTTTTATTTCTATTTAGTACTAAGCTAATGATCTAACTTTGGATGATGATGGAAATTTTTAGCATATTGTTTTTTGCTAAATTTATACTACATATATATACTAAGATTTTTTTATCCATTTTTCCTTTAATTTTGAACATGAATTATATCAACTTGATTTATTTCACCAATAAAGAAAAAATCATGCAAAGAAGGGTTAATAAAAATGTTTTATTCGTAAATTAGAAATAATTCTTATAATAGAGATTCCATTAGCAAAACGATCTGTAAAATATCGTTAATGTCATTCAAAATTTTACTTTTTTTATTAAATAGGCTGTTTAGTGAGAACGATTATTTTCAATTTAGAATATTCAATTACCTGAATTATTAGTAAATAAATCCGTTATTTTCCAATGTATGTTTCTTTGAAGCTTAATTTTATTAGAAACTTTCAGTTTACATTTTATTCATATTTTGTAATTCAAATCTTTACATCCTAAAAATTTGAAAGAGACGTTTTAAAGCGTTTCGTTTTGTGTTTAATAAGAAAATTTCATTTCAGGAATCCAAGAGAACATGTAATTGAGAAGCTCTGAAAAAGCCTCTCTGGAGAAAAGAACTCTTAATTTTCTCTCTAAGGCTGGAATCTTTCACGTTCAGATCAGAGTTAGAAGTAAAAGAAGGATTCATTAAAAATACTCAATTTCGAATTATAATTTAAGATGGCTATAAAATTGGTTTATAATTAATAAGAAATAATATAATTTGAAAAATAAGAAATAATTAGAGTTAGATATTTATTTCTCAAGATTCGTGTTAGCCAATTTTCGTGTAATGCATTGTTAGTGTCATAAATTAGTTCATTCATCGGATTGTTTAAACAACCTATTTTTGGAAATTTTTGCTTATTGATAATCGATATTTTTATAAATCTTTCGCAAATCTACAATTCTAATGGAAATATTGGGTTAAATTGTGCTCCGGTTGAAAAAATTATAGTTTAATTCAGCAATTTTTGGTTAAATATTTAAATTATGTTGGAACCGACTCACCAGACTCCGAGATCGTCCCAGCAAACGAATAAAATCGATAAAAAAAATTTCTTTGTCACTAAATTTCTTGTAAATTCCAAAATTGGCGCCAAAAACCGTAGACAATGACTGTGAAGCAAACAAATAGATACCAGGAAAAATATATCGGATCAGTTTTTATCACATCCTAGAAAAATTTACTCTTTCTTGATATGAAGAAAACATTTGACCGGTTTTGCGAACTTGGTTTATTACAAGAAGGTTACTTACGTTTCGAAGGTAGAATAAAAGTTACAGTTACTTCTGGAATATATACCTTCTATATATTTACAAAAAAAAATATAATATAAAAATGTGGGATAGAAAATTTCCTAATATAATATATTTTAAATAAAATTAATTAAGTATTCTTTATTTTTCAAATATTTAGAGAGCAAAAAGGAATTTCTAATATATTGGTCGTAGGTTTTTTATAAAAAAATATTATCTACTACTATTCAGAGAATTAAATTAGCTATTCTAATATCTTACGTCATTATTGTTTGTTTGCAAAAAGGCTGAAATCTGTATTAGAAAATATTTTAAAAACATCCTTAATATGAATAAAATCTAAATTATTAATAAATGCATTATGTAATTTGAAAATGAGAAAACACTAATATTTTAAATGAAATAATGTAAATTATTCAATATTCTTTATATATAAATTGTTTTCCTCAACATATTTATTTTTAAAATATATTTAAAAAATAGTCTAAAGCAACTGAATGATTATGATTAATAAATATTTTAATTAATAATAATATTTATAATTAATAATTCTGTAAGATAATATATAACTATCAATTTCTCCGAAAAAAAGAAACTGTTAATAGGATACAAATTTCTTTACGAACAAAGTATTCAAATTTTTGAAGCAATTAAATATTTATTAATTAATATTAAATAATAATATTTACATTTAGTAATACTGTAAGATAATGTATGATAAGCAATTTCTCCAAAAATAAGAAACTGTTAGTAGGATATAAATTTTT
>JAPDSC010163409.1:12758-36704 GCA_026290005.1 Latrodectus geometricus
ATCAATGTATCTATCAATACAATATAGATACATTATAATATATTTCATGCATCTATATATTTAATAAATATATATAGATATATTAAATATATTATAATGTATCTATATATATATTGTTACATAAAAAGCTCTGCGGACGTACAGTATTATACCATAACTGCCTTTAATCAACATAGGTCTTTTTATTTGTCGTTGTTGCTTAATAAAAAATACATCATGTAAAATATAAAATTCTAGTTTGATCCTAACCAATGTTGAACAACAGGAAATGCAAATTTCATGCTTTTGTAATATAATTTCTTTCTATTGTAATATATTCCTGTATATATTAAATAATATAATTCGATTCAATCTGCATATCTGTCAAAATAGGTTCAAAGGAGGTTTTAGGGGTTTTCACCTTTGTAATACATAATAACAACCGTTAACTGGTAAAACAAGGATGGAACAAGGGACTTTTTTGTGCTCACTGTGACTCAGTGGTCATGGAAGAACTTCCATCGAACCTGCCCAGGTTCGAATCTCGTACAACTGATGTTTAAAATATAAATTAATTGTACTCATGCTTTCCCCTAACTCTAGAAAATTCTTTGATTTACTGAAAAGGTATTCGAGAAATTTCTATAAGTGTACAAAAGAACAAGTATTTGAGAGGAGTTCTCTGCTCTTTTTATACAAGTATAATCTGTGAAAAGCTTTACGTTACTGTTATTTATATTCCCCCCCCCCAATTTTAAGTAACAATATCTACTTCTAAATATGTAGGCATATACACGATAGGTAAACATAGAGGGTAATATATTTAATATTTTTTTGTAATGGCGGGCACAGTAGGTGTCTTGACCCGTCACCCACAACAAGGCCTGAAACTGCTAGTAATTTTAGCGTTACCCGGTGGGTATCTGTGAACCAAGTCAAGGAGGTATAAGTAGCATTCGCCACGTCACACCACCACAAACCTATTTATAGGGTGGACCACATTCATCCACCTTCTCAGAAGAAAAAAGGACAAAGATACACCGAGAGAGAGAAAACATCCATGCCCAGACCGAGATTCGAAACCGGGACCCACAGCGCAGGAGTCTGGAACGCTAACCACTCAGCCATTGACCGGCAAGTACTTGGTACTAACGTTTTGTAAATGCAGTTTAATGAATATAAAATTTTGGAAGAAATTAAATTTTCTGCTTTTGTATTTATGCATAAATAGAAATTAATATATACAGTTACCTATCCAGTTAAGCTTATTATTTGAAAGCATGTTTTTTTAAGATGTATATATAAATGTATGAATTCATTTATAAGAATTTTCACACAAAGTAATAGTTTTATATGTAGATTGAATTTCAATTTGAGATATAAATTTAATTATTTACCAAATAATGTTAGTTAAATTTGTTGGAATCTTCATAAAAATGAAACTGTTTGAAGCATAAAAATTAATTATCTTTCAATTACACAATTGTTAGTATAGAAAATTATTTAGTATAACGGAATATGAGAAGCAAAAAACTAATTAATTTGAATGTAATTTCCAATGTGATTATTAAATAGAAAATTATTGAAATTCCATCACATAATTTTCGTTAAATAAAATATTGCTTTATTTCTTTAAAAATGTGATATATTAGCATTATTTCTGTACAGAAGATTAAGTTTGACTATTCTTGGTTAAAAGTTAAGGCTCGAATTTTAAATTAAAAAGTATGCTTTAGAATGACATATGATGTGTCATTAAAATAATTAGTGTTTTGACAAAATGAAAAATATACACTGTAATGAAAACAACATAAAAATATAATATTGAAAATAAACTTTACAATTATTTTTTTAATTTGATTGCATATGAAATATAAAACATAGCTACAATCTTGAAATAAAACTTAATAAAAAGGTCATAGCAATATGCAATAGAAGATCCACTTTATTATTAGACAAAAATGTACAAGTATTAGTCACTCTGATGGAAACATTTATTTGTAAGTCGATATTTCTTTAAAATGTAAATTAGCTATAATAGATCGGTTTTTGATAATTTATTTCGTTGTTGTTTTGTGCCAGCCAGACTGGCAATATAGGGTGCGCTGCTCCACTTTTCCAACTGAACCATATTTGGTGTGGAGTCCCACTTCCTCAGTACACACATGCCATAGGGACCCGTTTATAGGGTAGGCAAACATTTACACATAAAGAAAGGACAAAGACAAGAAAGAGAGATAGAAAGTACATCCATGACAGAGAAAGGATTCGAGACCAGGTTCCACATATCTGTAGTCAGCTACGTTAACCACTAGACAGGTTGGGGGGGCATTTCTTTCATTAATATTATGATAATAAGCAATAAAAAATAAATTTCAAACTTAGAACTGAGTTGTAAAGACATTTAAAAATAAAGAGTCCAAAATGTGTTTCTGCCGCCCAACCTGTCTAGTGGTTAGCGTAACTGACTACGGATGGAAAGGTTCTGGGTTTGAATTCCGGCTCGGGATTGGATGTACTTTCTTTCCCTGTGTTTCTTGTCCTTTCCTCAGTGTTTCTCCGTGTTTCTTGCTTGGGCGATACCTCCATGACTTGGTTCACAAGTTCCCACCGGGTAACGATAAAATGAGTAGCAGTTTACGGCCTTGTAGTGGCAAATGTGCTAATGTACTTACAGGGGTGCCCGCTATTAGAAATAAATAAAAAGGTTTGATTCTCCAAACTTCATTTCTCGTTTGCGTAGTAGAGTATAGAAGAAAGAAAGTTGAGAAATATATTTTTATGGAAAATATGCTCTTGATAAATGATAAAGAAATTTTAAGAAAAAAAAAATAAAGTTTTAAAAAAATATGGTTTTGACAAATGAAAAAAAGATGAAAATTTTAAGAAATAAAAATAATATAGCTTTAAAAAAGATGCCATTGATAAATAAAAAAAAGATAAGAATTTTAAGAAAGTAAGAAAATAAAGCTTTAAAAATTATGCCTTTGATAAATGAAAAAAATATGAGAATTTTAAGAAGATAAGAAAATAAATCTGTAAAGAAAATATGCCTTTGATAAAAATGAAAAAAAAAATATTGCCGTTATTATTTTCAGATAATTAAAAAAATTGATTGACTATTGTATTTATCTTGGCAATGGACGATTACATATGCTTATTAAAACAAGCTTTGAATTCATTTTTACAGTATATAAATTATAACTGTCGTTATGTCTACATTTTTTTTCTTTTTCCGTTTATTCAAAAATATTTGCTAAAAGCATGCAAATTAAATTAAAACAATTAATTTAATATTTTGTAGTGTATCTATGAAAAATGTTTGTAAATTTGATAATGATTTAACATTTCACATTTTTAAAATTTGATAATGTATTAACATTTTTAAAATTGTTAAAAACTAGTTTTTTTAGCCACATATTCTTAAGTTAGGAAATACTTCTGCTGAAAGCGAATTCCATAAAAAATAAAAAATATCTTATGAAATTTACTGTATTTGTTCTCTTTAAAGAAAATTTGAAACAAATAATTTAATGCCGCAATGTAAATTCATTTTTGTCCAAATTAACTGTGACTGCAAAAACAGATTTCATAAACATACATCGCCGGTGATTAATCAATCGCATAACTTTTTGAAAAACAGTGAAAAGATTTAATAATTTTCTAGTTAAACATGATGAGGAAATTGTAAAATGAAGATAAATGAGAAAAAAAATATTAAATATCTAAATGATAAAAAAATGTTTGCTCATTTCATTAAATGGAAAATAGCAACACCCTTTCAGATAAGGACTGATTTAAACTTTTAAAAATCCTCCTCTAAAATGATAATTTTATTTAATTTATTTAATAATATTTTGGTGCTTACAAACACACAGTGGTAGAAGTAAAAATGAAATGTATATTATTTGTGTATTAATTGTTTTTTCTTAGTTAGTGAAATCTAGCGTGCTTGTTAATTCTGCTCTGAAGAGTTTTTAAATCTTGAATTCTGTGTACATGTCCGATAGAAAATAAAAGTTCAGCAACAGTGGAAAAACAATATTATTTTTAATATTACGAAATAGTTTTTTCACTAAGGAAACAAAATTAGTATCGAGAGTTTCATTTTCAAGTAATCAAAATTTTTAAGTGCAAAAAATGTTTCTTTTTTTTCTCCTTTTTATCTGTCTTTTTCACTTAAAGAGTACCTTGTAGCTTCTAAATAATCTTAGCTTCTTTTAATTTAAGAAAAAGAGAACATGTTTTCACTGAAAATATTTTCTTAAGAAAAGAGAATCCAGTAACATATTATTACAAATTTTAATTATGGTAGAATACATTTATTAAGTAGTAGAATAAATTATCTAAGCATACGAATTACAATTATTAACATTCTTGATTTACGTAACTAAAAAAAGAATTCGTCGAATGCAAAAAATGAACGCAAACAAAATGATTTTAAGTAAATCGAGCATGCATTATACGCGTTTAACCTTTTCTTTTTATCGATAAAAATTGCCTACGATGAATACTATGCGATGGACGATGATACAATCGATACGATGAATTGCCTGTTCAAATTAAGGAAATATAAACACAATTTATTTATTTATTTTTGCAATCAAAAATTATGACATAAGTCAGGTTGAAACACACATTGCACAATATTTTATGTTCAAAATACTAATTATTAGTTTATTGAATATTTTTGTTCTATTAGTTCCAGCGATCTCGTTCTCTCGCAATTTTTAAGGTACGGATATTTGCTATAAATTGTATACAATAATTTTACGATAAGCGAATAAAACTAGGAATACACTAATATGAATATACAATAAGAATATCTACTCAACAGCTGTTATAAAAAGCAACAGATATTGTACTTACGGCCGTATTCACCAACCAGAGTTAAACGAGGTTTCAGGGTAAAGGGCGAGTTAAGTCATGAAACGTTTTTCACCACGACAAAAATAGCGATTAACTCGCCTACATGGATACCTAGAATAACCCTATGATTTCGGAGTGTTAGCGCCGAGTCAGCAAACAATGGCGGAAGCGATATATTTGTTGACATTGATGTGCAAGATTGCTAGCCAATCAGAAGTCGTCTTACATGTCGTGTTTGGTTAATTCAAAGCTGTTTTAGATAAGTATTCCCCCGCTTCGTGAATAAGAATCGGCGAGTCATGTTAGAGTTGAGTTATATCTGAGATAGGCTACACTCAAGCTAACCCGTGTTTGGTGAATACAGCCGTTAGAGCACCACAATTAATCAACTGGATAATGGGAAAAAAATTAAATATTAGTATGATAGGTTTTAAAACAAGGGACAACACAAAGTGATACCTACATTCCGTACGCTGGTATCTGGTCTCTTTTCTTACGGCATCATCACCATTATTTTACTTTTTTTCAACGCAACTCCTTTGTACATTACTAATCCACAAGCCGTCGTATAATATACCATAGAAAAAAACGTGACAAATC
Source organism: Latrodectus geometricus (assembly GCA_026290005.1). Taxonomy (NCBI): domain Eukaryota; kingdom Metazoa; phylum Arthropoda; class Arachnida; order Araneae; family Theridiidae; genus Latrodectus; species Latrodectus geometricus. The sequence goes on from JAPDSC010163409.1 coordinate 18,207, forward strand.
GCGCCGAAAGAATCGCGAAATCGATGAAACGGCAAACTGCCAGTTAAAGCTGAATATTTCCTTTCATTTCCTCCAGGCCGAGTAAAAACGTGATAAAACAAATCGTAATGACAAATTCTGCTTCACCCGAGTTTTCTCGGGATAATAATTAACTGCAATATATACGAACCCGAGATAACTCGGGATAATCAGGTAAGCGGTTAACATCTAGGCCCTCTAGGGTACATCAGACAGCATTCTCAAAACTTTTTACTGGCTCCCTGAGATGCATTGCTTTTGAGGATGTCAAAAAAACTTTTCCTCCATGCCTAAAATCCAACTTTGGCCCTTTCTCTCCTCATCATATTCTGCAACTCGTGAAGAGGCTGCGGCAGACCCTCAGCAGTTTTTTGGATTTTCTGATCTTTTTTTTTTTATGGATCTAATCTAATTTTACTAGACTAAGTGGGAGATTAGTCTCCCTCCCTTCATATCCACCACATAAGTACGGGCACTATTCTTAGATAGTGAGAAGCAATCACATGTCAGAAGGGAGAGATTCTGGATAACTGCTTACCCCGACAGACAGACGTGCATGCTTAATACAGAACCCAATGACCATCTTCTGATATCTATTCATCAGAAGCTGCAATCGAATCTGAAATATTAAGCTACGAAGAACGCTGTTCCATTTCTAGACTTTAGTGAACCCAATAATTTTTTAAAGCAAGAGATGTAAAATTTGCTTTAACCCTTCTTTGCATAATTTTTTCTTTATTGGTGAAATAAATCAAGTTGATATAATTCATGTTCAAAATTAAAGGAAAAATGGTTAAAAAAATCTTAGTATATATTTATAGTATAAATTTAGCAAAAAACAATATGCTAAAAATTTCCCTCATCCTCCAAAGTTAGATCATTAGCTTAGTACTAAATAGAAATAAATGAGGAAAATAACAGAAACACGTGTTACAAACGTTTCTTCCACTCATTTTCAATTTTTTAGCAATAGAAATTCTAATATAATAAAACAAAATTATAAACGAAATCATACGTTTATTGCAACTACAACAAACAGCGGAATGAGACAACTTTAAGCTCGTTTCACTGATAACGACACTTGTTTATTTTTGACAGCTATGTTTCTTTTTATGCAATGGACATTAAAAAGGTATCCAAACACGATCAATTTAAAGTGAACTTGTTCTTTTATATAATTTTTGGGCATTATAAGTTATGATGGAAATTTCCACCACTATGCAAAGAAGGGTTAAATGATTTACTTAGAAATTGTACAGCTAATTTTCGTTGCATTTGCTGTTTATTTATTTTTCTGTAGTTAATATTAATTGAGCTTCAATATACTATAAAAGTTTGTAAAGGAAAAATAAGATAAGAAAATTTTGCAAAGTTTAACCTCTGTTCGATGATTAGCAAATAAACTTATATTTGAACAATATCTACGCTTGTTCCCCTAATATCCATTGCAGATACACTTACACTTAAGCAATTAAGTTAGAAATATATAACAGGCTTTTATTCTAAATAGTTTTACTTTATAATGGGAAGTTAAAAAAATGTTTCAATTTCTGCTAAACAATAGTACATTAGTTTGAGGAAGCATATCTATGACCGAGTATCCTTACACAGGAATAAATATTGCTCGAATGTTTACTGCACTTAAAATTTTGTCATATAAATAGCTTCTAGTTTTATTAAATTACTTACATTATTACCTTAATGTTGAACATCTTTATTAGCCAATAACTTATAAGCTTTATAAATGCTGTCATTTATTTTTCAGAGTTCTCGAAATCCATTAAGTTTCATTGTTATGTTTCGTTATATATAAGTTGTCCTACAACAAAAGTTTGGTCTGTTGGCTTTTTGAGCTTTTAGAAATGATTGATTGTCTTTTAAGAACACATCTCTTAGAGTAAATGACCATGAGAAGGAACCATGCTATAGCAATCTTTTTATGATACATTGAGTTCCATTCTGACATTTCTTTCAACCATTATTTTCATTTCGACTCTATTGTGTTTTATTAATACTATCTTTTGTAAATAAAATATAAGCCTTTCTTATAACCTATGTCTTGCGAGTATTTCCACATCTAATATCTTCTATCAATCCGAGATACACTTAAGAATCAGTAAATTCTTAAAAAGTGATGATATCCCTATTTTGTAGCATTTTCTAAAAAAGCATGTGATTTTTCTCTTGGCTATGAGTTGACGCAAATATGTCTATCAATATTTTGTTTTATTTTATATTTATTTTTAATTTATATTTATTTAAGATTTTTAAATACTCACATATTTACTGTTATGACAAGTATTTTATCATCTTCAAATGGCAGACCATGGCTGAATAGTTGGCGTTCCTTATTTTTAGGCTATAGGTCACGGGTTCGAAACCGGGTTAAGGGCTAATTCACAGGGCCCACCTGGTAACGCAAAATGAATAGCAATTTCTGGCCTTGTGGTGGTTAAAGGTCAATCACCCAGTATCCGCCATTGGAAGAAAAAACGAAAAACTTATCTTCGAATAATTTAATGGCAGAAAAACACACTTACGAAGTTTTCCAACTATTACGCACATTTTTTTAAGCAAAAAATTTAATTATTTATTACAATTGTACTTCAATAAGAAATTATTTAAAAATATCTGTCCGTTTAAAAAACTTCGTAACACTTGCAAATGTAAGAAAATTTGTAATATGTATTTTACGAAAAAAAAATTAATAATTTTATTGATTCTGAGTAGAACTATATCTATTTTAAATAAACATAATGATATTATTATCATTATCCAAAATTTTCTTTTAGATTTACTTAAGATTAGGAGTATCATTTACTTTAGTTTTTAAGTAATTCTAGCCAACTGTTAAGTATAGGATTTTACTTTCTTAAATTACACTACTGGCCATTAAAATTGCTACATCAAAAAGGCGACATGCTTCAGACGTGAAATTTATACGAAAGGAAGAAGGTGCTGTGATATGCAAATGATTAGCTTTTCAGCGCATTCAGACAAAGAAGGCGCCAGTAGCGACACCTACATTGTGTTTAAATGAGGAAATTGTTCAGCCGGTTCCTCATGCACAAATTGCATTTGAACGTTGTTGCCTTGTGAAAAGTTGTTGTGATTCCTCGTGTAAGAAGGAGAAATGCGTACCTGCACGTTTCTGAGTTTGATAAAGGTCAAATTGTACCGGGATTGCGGTTTATTTTATCGTAGTATTGCTGTTCGCGTCGGTCGAGATCAAATAACTGTTAGCAGAATATGGAATCGATGGGACGGTAATACGGAACGCCATGCGGGATCTTAACGGCCACCTATCACTAGCAGCCGAGAAGACAGGCATATTATCCGTATGGCCGTAAAGGATCGTGCAACCACGTCACGAGCCGTGAGTCAAGAAACGGGGTCGTTTGGAAGACAACAAGTGTCTGCACGAACAGTTCGACGACGTTTGCAGCAGCATGGACTCTCAGCTCGGAGACCATGGCAGCGGCTTCCCTTGACGCTGCGTCATAGACAAAAGCGCCTTCAATGGTGAGATCAACGACGGACCTGGGTGCACGAATGGCGTGACGTCATCTTTTCAGATGAATCCAGGCTCTGTGTACAGCATCATGATGGTCGCATCCGTGTTTGGCTGCAGCGTGCATTCGTCATCGTCATACTGGCCTACACCTGACGTGATGGTATGGGGTGCCATTGGATACACGTCTCGGTCACCTCTTTTTCGCATTGACGGTGCTTTGAACAGTGCACGTTACATTTCTGGTGTGTTACGACCCGTGGCTCTACCCTTTATTCGAGCCCTGCGAAACCCTACGTTTCAGCAGGATAATGCCCGACCGAATGTCCCGGTATTGTATGGATCTTCCTTGATACGGAACGTGTTCGGCTGTTACCCTGGCCAGCACGTTCTCCAGATCTTTCACCTATAGAAAAAGTCTGTTCAATAGTTGCCGAGCGACTGGCTCGTCACCAAAAGCCAGTCTTTACGGTTGATTAACTGTGGCATCGTGTTGAAGCTGCATGGGCATCTGTACCTGTACATGCAATTCAATCTCTGTTTGACTCAATGCCCAGGCTAATAACTGCTGTTATTACTGCGAGAGGTAGTTGTTCTGGGTACTGATTTCTCAGGATCTATCCAGCCAAATTTTTTGTAATTTTAATCACTTGTTATTTCAAGTATAATATATTTGTCCAAAATAAATATCATTTTGTTATCTGCATTTCTTCCTGGTGTAGCAATTTTAATGGCAATTTTAAAGGGATAAAATATATTAATCTTCGCAAAAAAAAATACAATTATTTCCTATAAAAATACTCATTTAGAAGTTATTTGGATATACTTTTATCAAAAATTGTCTGCTTAAAGATTGTTCTTATCACTTATGAAAACAAAATCATTAAATTTTTATTTCGATATTAATTTAATGACACATGAACACAGAAATTATGGAAACAATTATAAGAAATACAATTATATAAATTAGAAATACAAGTCAAATTATTAACTTAATCATAAATTTGGTTCAAAATAGTTTGATTTGGATAACACTTAATGGAGAATGAGTACTTTTAATATTTAAAATTCTATGGTAGATTTCTGGAAAATTTGTTTCTCAGTTTGGAACTCAGTTTAGCTGTATCTTTTCAAAGGACTCATTATAAATGTATCCACTTTAATTGTTTGTTGAAAATCTTCACATATAAGGACTTTTAATATACAAAATTTTAAAACCAAATATGAAAAACTAGAGTTCTGCTTCAAAGTATTGCAGATGTTTAACCCAGGCTAAATTATTTATGACTGGATAGAATCCACATTTTTAAATTGTACATAGATTTTAGAATCAAAAATTATAAATAAGTGTGTGTAGAACAAAGAACTGACTAAAATCAAAATTTAAGGAAGAAATTAAGATCTAATACACACACACACACACAAATATGAGTCTCATGTATTAAAAATTTCATAAATGAAAAAAATATTAAAAACCTTTGGTGAAAATGCGCTTTAGGTCCCCTACTCTGCCAACTTGGCGAAAGTGTGCTGTGGGTCCCGTACTTGGCGGGTTTTCAAAAACGCTGTTGCCATGGTGATAATGGAATACAATTTTTAACGGTTTTAAACTAATTATCAACCAATGAAAATGACCGATTTTTTTCAAACTGAAACTAATTAACGACCAATGAAAATGCTAAAAGAAAGAAACCAATTAATGAGCATGCGCGAAAAAACGCAAATTATTTCCTTCGGAGGTTGCCATAAAGAGCTCATTCGATATAAAAACTAACGGTTTACCACGCTTGGTGCATTTATCGCCACGTTGGCAGAGTAGGGGACCTAAAGCGCAGATTAACGAAACCTTTTTATATATTTTCATTAAAAATTACTAAATTATATAGAAATTAAAATTATTTTTCTTCTCTCTCTCTCTCTGTATGTGTTTGTGTCTGTGCAAAACTTTCTAAAATAAATCAACTGGCCTAGTGTAAATCTTATTACGGATTTAAACATTTTTTAATTGAGAACATTTAGGGTATAAATATATTAATTCATCAAAAATTTCTAATTCTTTTCATGAATTTATAGTTTTTTTCTAGATTGAAAACGATTGAAAGTTTGAGCATATTATTTTAATCTCCTGAATATAATTTCTAAGCACTAGTTAATTGCTTTTTTTTGATAAAAAAAAGAAATGCCGAATAATGAATCTTGCTCATAAAATCGCATTTCAAAAGAAAACATTATTTAAACTGGAAAACAAAAATTTTGCATTTTTAATTCCTGTTAGTTTTTTTTATTTATTTTTTTAAAGAAAAAAAGCAAGTGGTAACGGATATTTGGCCCATAACTATTTAATTTAGCTTCTGTAAGATAATTGAACAACCGTGAAAAACTTAAAAAAAAAAGGCCAACCCATTTAAAACCAGCGTTTTGTTTTTCTCCAGTTGCTCATTTTTCATCTCTAACAATTGGTTTATTTTTTGAAGTTAATCGATTGGGACCTGTTTTCAAAGCTTATAAATGAGTCTGAAAAATAGAGAGCTATATTTAGACTTCTAACTTTAAAATTAATTTTTCAATCCTATCTCGGTTTTCTCTTTGAACATAAGTTTTGATTCTTTTTTCGAAATAATTTGTAGCGATTAAATTTTTTAACCCTTTCATAATGATTTTTCTGCTAAGAAAATAAATGTATTTGATTTAAAATAGGAGCTTTAATAATATGACGTAATCAAATGCCAGATTATAACTCAGGGATATCTTTGTATGCTGTTAACAAAAGAGAATGTTTTATGAAAGGAGTTATTAAAATTTTTAATCTCGTGGGAGAGGGCTATAAAGTTTTCCTGCGAAAAGAAAATAAAAACAATCAAAGTGAGCAATCAAGTGAGAGTGTTCCCAAGATGTAAAGTAGAAAAATATGCCGATTAATAGAGGAATGAAATGATATAAATAATTTCACCTTCTGGTAAATTATCGAGAATTCAAAAGAACTATAAAATATATTTTCTTCCGTTTTGTATTTATTAATCTGAATGTTATCTTTCTTCAAATTATTTTTTTTTTTGTTTTTTTAATCACCGACATTTGAGATAATCGTATGATTGGATCAACAATATTTTTAACCCTTCTTTGCAAGATTTTTTCTTTATTGGTGAAATAAATCAAGTTGATATAATTCATGTTCAAAATTAAAGGAAAAATACTTAAAAAATCTTATTATATATTTATAGTATAAATTTAGCAAAAAACAATATACTAAAAATTTCCATCATCATCCAAAGTTAGATCATTAGCTTAGTACTAAATAGAAATAAAAGAGGAAAATAACAGAAACACGTGTTACAAACCTTTCTTCCACTCGTTTTCAATTTTTTAGCAATAGAAACTCTAATATAATAAAACAAAATTATAAACGAATTCATACGTTTATTGCAACTACAACAAAGAGCGGAATGAGAGAACTTTAAGCACTGATAATGACACTTGTTTATTTTTGACAGCTATGTTTCTTTTTATGCAATGGACATTAAAAAGGTATCCAAACACGATCAACTTAAAGTGAACTTGTTCTTTTATAACATATTTGGGCATTATAGGTTATGATGGAAATTTCCACCATTATGCAAAGAAGGGTTAAACCCATATAAATTAGTGGAGATAACAATTGTTTAGTAACATACTCTTTACACAAAATATCTCTATTTTAATTCTAGTCAGATATAAGAAACGAGAAATGGACGTTATATGAGTTTTTAAACATCCACATATGTCAGAATTAAATATTGTTTCCTGAATTTTTAAGAAAGTAAATTCATCTTTATATGTAAAAATTAACAATTCATTATAGTACGTCAACTAGGCAAGAGTCGAGAATCAGGCTGCGTTAATATTTTTGAGAACAATTGATTTAGAAAAATAGGACGCGTACTAAAATATCTTTAAACTGCTGTGGATTGTTGGATGTTAATCTATTACTATCTATTTGTAATTTTATATTTTATTATAAAATTACAAATGAATTTTATTATAAAACTATAATTGGAAATTCAACAAACAACTTTTAGTGCTATTGTGAAAAATTATTATAAATTATCAAATTATTTTCTCACTGCAAATTTCAATCAACAAAAGCTTTTGATAATTAGTTAACTTGAAGAACTAATTGACAATGAATGATAAAATTTGAAAATTTATGCAATTAATTACATAAAAATTATTTTTAAAATACAGAATTATTTGGTAATTTCTTTTTAAAAAAATAGATTATTGATTAACTAAATGTACACAAAGCTGAAAATTTCAAACCATAAATCTAGTTAGCAAATTTCATCATTAGTTTAGCAAATTTTGTTATCATAAGGATCAAAAATTATAAATGTCTATAACAATTAATATTTGCTTACGAACTTTTTCCAAATATGTTATATATATTGATTACAATGGAAACATTAACTATTTAACATGTACGAGCTGCTACCAAAAGCTAAGATGGTTGGTAAAGAATTCAATGCCTTCCAGTTGCCAGAATGACCTTTACATCCACAATGCCACCCTGGGTACGAATTCTTTTCATTTACACCTTGTTTCGCCACACAATTAAAAAACTAGCGATGGTATTGAACATATACAGTTTTTGTTCATGTTTAATCCCATCGCTAGTTTTTTAAATACCTAATTTTGGGAGGTAAATAGGAACCACATAAAAGAAAATGCTTAAAAAATTAGCAAAATATTCAGAAATCGCTATAAAAAGTAATTTTCGTTGTACAATTAAAAATAACTTTTACGTTATGAATCGGAACTACATGGAAATGGTCTCACGTAAGAAATATTCCAAAACTATATGTAATTTCTAATAATTGCTTTCAGAAATGTAATCAAATATCGAGACTCGTACATTCAGAATAACGATACTTAAAGAAAATAACGTTTAAATAAAAGGCAATTAATAATGTTAAGAGAAAAACTATGTAGACTAGTAATAAACACAAAATTTAATACTACCGGGTATGTATATACCAGGTTGAAACTACCGGGTACCTAGGAAGTGCTTTCAGAAATGAAATTTAAACTCGAACCTCATACATTCAGAGTAGCGATACTTAGAGAAAATAACGTAAATATTTTAAGTGAAAGATAAGCAATAATGAGAAGAAAAAAATATGTAAAACAGTAAGAAACTTGAAGTTACGGGGTATGTATGTACCAGGTATGTTGAAACTACCGGGTATGTAAATAATGTTTACTCTGAGGTAACAATGATATTTAATGTAATTCGCTGACACATAATACTTATGTAATGTGAGGGAAAATATATGATAATTTTCTAAGTTATGTTCCAATTTGATTATAATTTTTAATTACTACAAAAAAGCAGGTTTAAGTGAATATAAACATATAATATTCGATTTTACATGTATAAACTACCTTGGTATAGATAAATAATTAAGCTGATACATTCTGCAATTTACATTTATAAATAATTAATTTAAGCTTTAAAATAGAAAAAAATTGTATACCATAACAAACTTTTAGAATAAAAATGATAGTTCTTAAAGTTTTAACAAACCGCAAGAGGTGCAATTTAACCCCATTAAAGTAATGAAATTAGAAAGAAGTATATAATACATTGTTTCCCTAAGTGTTTTCATGAAATTACTTAAATCGAATATTATAAATTTAATCGAATCCATATTATTTTACGAAAAAGAAAGGTTTACTGAAAAATCACAACCCCATTTAAAGCATTGGCCCAAGTTTCTGAAAGTAACCGACAAAAACCATTTTAACCCCTAAAATTTATATTTTGCAGCAAGCCGCAAATTCTTTTTCTAGCCTTTTAATCTTTGAAATCTGCTTTGTGTACGATTTTTTTTTCTTTTCTTCTATTGATTGGGAGTAAAGTTTCCTGTGATAGTGCCGCAAATAGCTAAAGTAAAAAGTTGCATTTTATTTTCAAATTCGAATAGGTTTTTGTGAATCAAATAACTATTCTTGATTCTTTATTTAGATATTTCTTTTGTAATTCTTTCTATTTGTATACGTTTTTTTCTTTTTATAATATTTTTCAAAAGATATCGGATGACCGAACCTTTAAAGTTTCTTAGAAATTTTAATCAGAAAAATTTCTTGTTCTTGTAAAATCAAAATTAAAAAGTTCGTTATAAAAAATTTGGCACATAAAGAAAAAAAAATTGTCTTAAATTTATGTAATCTCTTATTTATTGGAATGAATATTTATCAAAAAAAAAATGTTTTTAATCTTTAAAGAAAATTTTGCTGAAAAGGAGACAAAGGAATACTTTAATATTTGACTTTTAAAATGACACTGAAAAAGAAGACATTTTTTAATGTTTTAAAGAAGGCGAATGTTGTAAATATTTTAACGAGAAGGAAGAGAAATAAGAAATTAAAAACTGTTTTTCTCTTGTTGATATGACAAAACTTATAATTTTTTAAAAAAATTGCAAAAACCGCATTTGGAAGATGAAATTAATAGAAAAGCTAAATAATATATGTATGTAGTTAAAGTAATTTTCATTTCCTAAAATATACAACATACTTAAATAACGTATTTATTAGTTGTGTTGTCGTTAAAGACACTTGGCAACGCCAAGCCCGTCCGTCACAGAGACTAGGCGAATGAAGTCAGAGAGGGAGCGTCTTCCGCTTTTTTTTAATGGAGCACCTCATACGAAGGTGGAAGCACGACTTTTGGCTCATAGATGGCAGCACCACTTGAATCTTCCAATTTAGAGATTGAAACCAGTGAAGACCTAAAGCCTAGCTCCAACCACCCCCAGAGGTATTAATTTGTAATGGGAACATGGAGGACATTGCGACGCGACTGATTTAACGTGCCCCAGTCGCCATTAATGAACACGACGGATCTTCGGGTAAGCCGGGATTCGAGCTCACCACCGTTTGGTAACGAGAACGATGTCCTAACCAACCAGGCCACCGCGGCCCACAATTAGTTGTAAAATATCTTGGTGAACTTATTGTTGGGTTTCAGAAAATCAATGTGTGAAAAATATAAATAGTAATTTCTTATATTATTGATACAATTTTTAAGGTTTCGCAATTAATATTTTATATAATGTTGGTTAAAATGTCTCTTAAATTTGAATAATACTCCACAATTTCTATTATAGCTTATAATTTCTTCTTATAAATTTTAAACTCATATCTGATATTTACCAAAAAATTTAAACCAAAATTATAAAATGTCATTCTTGTTAAAGATTTTCTGTCAAAACATGCGTGCACACTTTTGTTATTTTCTCTATTTTAAAAAATATACACAACTTAAATTTCATTTTCAGACTGATAATTAATAATTGAAGTCTAGTAATATTAATATTATGAAATTATTTAGAAGTCTATATTTAATAATTTTATATGCTATTATTTATTGTTATTTATTGTAATCAAAATTTTGCCGCAAGATATTTTGAGATATGCGCCTAACATGGGTATGGAAAACTACAGTGTCTCTCCAGCAGTTGCGGTTACAGTGATAATACTTTGGAAATTTCAAATGTCAACACCCAGTGTATCTACTGCCAGTGATTTTCATGCTACATTTGGTGTTGCCATTTGATTTTTTTGAAATTTTCTCACTGAATTGTTAAACAGCCTCAGTTTTTTTCCATTTTATTCTTGAACTCATACCTCAAAGTACCTTATCACAAAATTTCATTCACTTTCAGCAAATAGTATGATAGTTAGGTTCCCATAGTTCTGGATAGAGTTTTTTTATTATTATTATCTCCCAGTATATTTATTGATGTGTGCAGAACAAATTATAGACTTGAGTCACTTACCTCGATAGTGGGCTAAATAAAATAGCACTTAATTTCTACTGAGAAACCTATAATTAAAACTCAAACAAATTAAATGGGAATTTCGTGCCATTAAACTATTCCAGTTAAACATAGAAATTACGAAGAATTCAAGTGCTGAGGAGAGTTTTAGAATTTGAATTTCGAATCAGCGAACCGTAAGCAATAGGCATTTAAAATATTTTAATATAATCTGAGTGAAGTTAAATATTTAAAGCGTGTTATAACTTTACTTACCAATACATTGTTTCAAGTGTATTTAAATTTAAAATATATTTCAAATGTATTTGCATTTTATTTGGATATACACTTGGTATAATGATTAATTGAAATAGTTGTGTTGTTACACGCAACTATTCGATAAATATACAATTGTGACATTAAGTTCTATCTATTGCACATTATTTTTATGAATATTATAAACAAATATAAAATAACATTATACTGAATTTGAATGCTTATGTGTGGGAAATGTTATTTTTAACGTAATCGTTAATTCTTATAAATTCTATAATTATATACACTTTGTTAATACTAAATATGAAGAGGTTAAAAAAGTCATAAATAAACAATAACTGTTCATTATTGTTTCTTTGCACTGTAATAGTTTGTTGTCATGTCAATTTTAGATATTAGCCATGTTCATTCTATTGGCGTTTTAGTCCAAATTAAAATGATATGAATTGGTTAAAATAAATAGAAGTAAATAGTTAATTCAAAAAAAAAAAAAAAAAAAAAAAAAAACTATGCAACACGTGTCGTTGTTGTTACCTATGACAATTGATGAAGTCTAGCCCACCCGTCAGGGACTGGCCGAATGAAGTCAGAAAGAGCGTCTTCCGTTTTTCAACAGAACAACCCCATACAACGGTAGAAGTTCGACATCGGCTCATAGATGGCAGCACCCCATCTGGATCTTACAATTTAGAGATAGTAAGCAAGGAAAGACCCAAAACTTGGCTCCTAACAATCCCAAAGGTATTACTTTGGAATGGGAACATACAGGACATTGCGACCACACATATTATATGTGTCCCATTGGCCATTAGTAAACACGACGGATCCTCGGGTAAGGCGGGACTCGATCTCATTACCTTCGGGTAACGAGATCAATGCATTAATAACCAGATCACCACGGCCTTCTGCTACACGTTTTTGATGCAAATGCATGAAAGTAGATGTATTTAAAAAAATATTTTGATTATTTTTTATCTAGAGTCCATTGTAGTTGATTGTTGTAAGAAATAAAAGTATTTTCCACAGATTTCTATTTATTTTTGAAACAAAATAATAGTTTATTCAGAAAAAAATAACGATTATTTTAAATTAAAATTTTTTGTGATTCACAAAAGCAGAAAGAAGTGTTGATCATCATTCCCAATTTTTTCTTGTTATTCTATTTAAGACCCAGAACAGAAAATTAAACACAAATTTCACTTTATTATTATTTTTTTTTTCATATGTTAATAAATTGAGAATTTAAAATTTTATTTTGTTCCCTAAAGTATTAATTAAGAAGCTCTACGAAATGTGAAAAATTGTCAAAATTATTTATATTTTAGGTTTTTTTAGGTTATTAGGGTTTTTGTGTCATAAAATTCCAAGGAAAATATTTTAATAATGTACACCTTAAATTAATAAAATTTTTGAAGAAAAATAGTTCGTTATGTGCAAAAAAAGCTATCTGTTTCTACTTGTTATGTAAACTTATTCAGTACAAAATTCATCTATTTAGTAATATTAAATATATCAGAAAAAATAAATTCGTTCTAAGACATAATAAGTTCTTCAGATATAACAAAACTGGATTTTTCGTAAAAACTATCTTTAGGGATAATTATTCAATATTAGCATACTACAGTGAAAACACTAATTTACTCTGATGTTTATGTTGAGAGTATTAATTCCATTCACAAACTGAGTACATAAAATAATTTAAATAATTTATTCTTCTATAAATATTTTATTAAATACATATTTCTCTTTTCACTGTTTTGTCACGGAAGTAATGATAAATATTTTATTTCTTAAAAAAATAACATGGGAAATAATATGGCACATTATTAATATAATAATTGTAGTCATTGATTAATAATATGTATTTTAAGTAGCTTCAATGAATATTAAACAATAATGTTTTGACTGTTGAAACCTCAATAGAGCAGAAATGGAGGTTAACGGAGTTAATAGACAAAACAGCGATGAAGGCATTCATCAATAAATACTCCTTTAATAATCACCAACACATTGTTTAATATTTTTTATCAATTTCAAGGCAAATAATGGGGAAAAGAATAAATTTAATATTTTTGTTATGCTGTTACTAACAATGAAGTTAATATTTTTCTCTATTCATTTCAATTTAAACAGCCGAAAATAATAGTTCAGTTGATTCTAAATTAGACTGTGAATAATTGATGTACCGAAGTAAATTACTAATTACGTCACCGCTAAAAGTAACCACTTATTTCCGAAATTAGAAATTGATCATTTGATGATCATGCATTAATTCGATGAGAAACATTCGTAATCATTGATTCACAACTTAAGAAATTTTAACGCAACCTTCAATAATTAATCCAAATGAAGTTAGTGAGTTGAAATTCTAGAAAATTATTCGATTTTAAAATATTTATTTCACCTAGTCATAATTTAAGAAAACATTTAGTACACGTCTTTTAAATTTTAAAAGGAAATATTCGACATCAATATGATTAACATACTGATGTAAAAATTCATTGATTTTCAATATATATTCACATAGATGTGTGGATTATTTTTATTAATTATATAATAACTAATAATGTAAGTATACTAAATAGAGCTATATACTATGAATTTTATCTCATTGTTTTAATAAATCCACAGAATTAGGTGTAAATTTATATATTTATTTTTTACTTTAGTCAAAAAAGTGTTCAGTCGTTCATTCCGTTGTTGTTGTTGTTATTAACGACACGTGACAAAGTTAATTCCGCTCATCAGAGGTTGGGCGAAGTCAGAAAGAGCGTCTTCCGTTTTTAAATAGAGCCTCCTCATTCTAAAACCAAAGTACGACTTTGGCTCATAGATGGCAGCACCATCTGGATCTTTCAATTTAGAGATAGGAGGCCAGAGCAGACCTATAGCCTGGCTCCAACCACCCCCAGAGGTATTAATTTGGAATGGGATCATGGAGGACATTGCGACACCACATATTTTCCGCGTGAAAGTCGCCATTAGTGAACACGATGTATCTTCGGATAAGGCGGGATTCAAACTCACTACCTTCCGGTAACGACAACGATGCCCTAACTAACTGTTGCGTAGAAGGCAAAATCAAAGAAGCATTTAAAATTGTAAAATAATTTGTTAATATTAATGTATGAGATATTTAAGGCTTGCAGACACACAAATTCGGTAATGAAATCAAATTTTATGTTATTTTGCTAATCATATTCATTAATTAATATTAAATTATAAAGTGGTGTATCATTAAATGGTAGAAAATGTTTTAACCCTTCTTTGCATGATTTATTCTTTATTGGTGAAATAAATCAAGTTGATATAATTCATGTTCAAAATTAAAGGAAAAATGGTTAAAAAAATCTTCGTATATATTTATAGTATAAATTTAGCAAAAAACAATATGCTAAAAATTTCCATCATCATCCAAAGTTAGATCATTAGCTTAGTACTAAATAGAAATAAAAGAGGAAAACAACAGAAACACGTGTTACAAACCTTTCTTCCACTCATTTTCAATTTTTTAGCAATAGAAACTCTAATATAATAAAACAAAATTATAAACGAAATCATACGTTTATTGCAACTACAACAAACAGCGGAATGAGACAACTTTAAGCACTGATAATGACACTTGTTTATTTTTGACAGCTATGTTTCTTTTGATGCAATGGACATTAAAAAGGTATCCAAACACGATCAACTTAAAGTGAACTTGTTCTTTTATATAATTTTTGGACATTATAGGTTATGATGGAAATTTCCACCATTATGCAAAGAAGGATCAAATATTTCTGTTACTTATAGAGCAAGATTTTCCTAAGAGCAGATGACCTGCTAAAGCCATTCAGAAAAAGCCGCTTCATACCAAAATTCTTTTCCCATGTACGAATGCATATTTATCTCGTATTTTTCACTAGGACGGGCAAGTCAATATGTATGCGTCAGCTAAAGTTTTATACCAGGTACAGATAAATAAAATCAAAACAAAGTCAGAACTAAATATGAAAAAAATATTTAATGATTTAACGTTATGACACTTTAATTAGCTTTGACAAACTCTTCACCAAAACGTTTTCGTATGAAGAAATGTACAGGTAAAACGCTCTTCATATTCATGTAAATGTGTACTTCAGAATAAAGTGTTCTCTGCATGAAGATGACTTAGAATAAATATAGATTGCTCGCATTAATTTTTCCTAAAATAAATTTTCAACAAGAAAACTTACAACTGAAGTTTAAAAAATTGTACGAAATTGTGATACGATAAATTTGTTAAAATTTTTCTAAAATTTAATGTGTTTGCAGTTATAGAAACATAAACTCAGCATAATATATAAATTGGATAAATTTCAATTATTTTATTAATATTTATTATTTTTTGGAATTAATATATTTTTTCGAAGCACAAAGTTAATTAACAAATGCAATCCTTTTTTAAAAACGTGCCCTTCCAGCGTTCTCTACTTCTACATCAAGCCAAAATAATTTTTGTCGACTTATAATTTAATGATCAACTGATGCAAAACAATTGATTAGAATTAATTATAAACCCACAGATTAAACAAAAAAAACATTCAACTTCCATGATCAAATTTCTTCAGAACTATATCTTCATGCAATATGCATTGAGACATATCAACATCCATAATATCCTGATTATGTATGTCAGTAATTGTTTAATGAACTTTTAGAAAGATGCAAAGTATATTCATTGCTTATAAATATTCCACCTTCTCCTATATACAATATTCACAAGAGATTTCGCTTAAAATAATATGCATAAAAAGAATTAAATATATTCTTGAAATCTTTCCAAAGAGCAATATACAGAAAAAACATCTAAATGCATAATTAATGATATATATAATCAACACTGTACGTATTATAATACAAAAAGTATGATTTCTAAATTAATTCTTTTATTCTTACATTCTGCATATTCTTAATTAATTACTTTAAATATTGCATTTTTAAACAATGCTAAAGGGCACACTTATCAAATGATAAAGTAAATAACATCTGCTTGTGATTTTACTCTCTTTTGTTACATAAATTTTGTTTCGAATAAGTGTATCAGTATTATTAACTTTAATTCTGTCGTCTATTTTTTCAATTTAACAAATCCTCTCTAGAAATTAAGATTTTGAAATAATTCACATTGTTGAGCTGTTATAACATTTATTATTGCAACACGATTTCAATTTGTCACTTTAAGTGAACAAGGGAAAAATTGTGTTTTAAAAGCATTATTATTTATGTATATTTATTCCAAAATATTTTGAAAAATAGACAATTATAAATTGAAGAATGGAAGCCTTTTTATTAGTTTACGAATATAACAATTAATGAAATGTGCAAATTATGTTATTTGAGCTATATATTATAAAGCTTTTTTTATTTAACAAAAGCTAGCATGTTTGTAAATAAGATAAAAGAATGTGCTTCAATCTAAATTAAAAATATTTTACTTTATCAGAGTATGGATTCAAAATCAAAATTTGTTGTCGTGTGCCAGCCAGGCTTGCAATATGGGGTGCGCTGCTCCACTTTTCCAACTGAACCGTATTTGGTGTGGAGTCCGACTTCTTCAAGTACACACATGCTATAGGTACCCGTTTATAGGGTAGGCAACCATTCATACACAAAGAAAGGACAATAACAAGAAAGAGAGAGAGAACGTACATCCATGAACGAGCCGGGATTTGAACCCAGAACCTCCCCCTCAACGCTAACCAATTGAAACTGTTTGTTAGTTACGCTAACCACTAGACAGGCTGGGCAGCTAAAAAAATTCAGAAGTTAAAGACTTTTATTATATTGTAAGTGAAATATAGTTAACGCATAATTCTAATATGAGATATTGCTATTTTATAAATCTCATTTATTCGGATACTTTATTCTTTACCACAGAATTAATTTTAATAAAGAAAAATTAAAGTATATTTTAGTAAAATATATAATTCTAATAGCTGAATCATTAATTTTGCTGATTTACGATAATGTAGCCAGCTGCTACAGTTCTTTGGCAAATAATCAGAATTCAGCCTTTGTTTTGAAGTTCCATTTTAATCCTACACACAGCGTTTGAAAATGTAAGTTATAATTTTTACCTATGTTGCAAAAATCATAAATATTGTTTCCATGTATATGAGTCAAATAACTGCAATTAGTAGTGATGATTAACTATCATACTATGATTCAAGTAACTGCTGATAATGTAGATTTATGATCATACAATCACACAGCATTTATTATATCATTATCAGTTATTTGCAATTAATGCCTTTCTCTGGAGATTCATTTTACTGATATACATACTTTCATGTATATGTTTGAAATATTTAATATGATGTAAAATGATTATCCATGCTTTAAAATTTCGTAAATTTTAATTTAGTGCATATAATTGCAATAATAGTGACAATTTTCTATCATGAAATGTCATTGAACGACTGTGATGTACATAGTAAAAGAATATATGAGTATTTAGCACACAGGATGAAAGCATTTAGTTTTTGTTTTCAATTTAGTTTTAATAGTTAGGATTTAAGTATTAGTAATTATATAACTATACGTTTTTCAACTGTATCACTAAGTTCATAAATAGTGTGTTAATGTATAATTTCTATACAATGCATAATTTCATTAAACGAACTGCGCATTTATAATCTTATAACAGATAGATAAATAGCATAGGCAAATATTTGTTGATCCTTCTTTACAATGAATTATTTTTATGCTCACCAATACATAATTTCAGCATTTATTGTATTGTTAGTTATCATCCTCTCTTGTATAATTAACCCTACTTTGCATAAGGGTGGAAATTTCCATCATAACCTATAATGCCCAAAAATTTTATAAAAGAACAAGTTCACTTTAAGTGGATCGTGTTTGGATACCTTT
>JAPDSC010163421.1:0-21195 GCA_026290005.1 Latrodectus geometricus
TTATTATAGGTTAGTGAGTTACAACAAAAATACAGTGGCAAGATCTCAGAAAAAAAAGAGTATTGAATATGAAAAATCTCTTGATGACTTAAAGAATGGATTAAAACTCTGTCAAGATCAACTAAATAATGCAAGAAATGAAGTCAAGAAGAAAGATATTTTACTTAATAACATGCAAGAAGAAATAGAAAAAATAAAAGTAAGTTTAATTTTGTAACATACTTTTTTTAATGTTCTATTCTTTTCTATGTTTTAGAATCCACTTTAAATCATTGGTCTATCATAATAAATGGGCTTTGCAAAAAGTGATTTCAATGAATAACTTAATCAAAAAATCACTTTAGTTCTTAATACATATTTTAGAATTTTCATGAACAACATAAAAATATTAAATAATTATATTACTTAAAATTATTGAATTTGTATGTTTTTAGAATTTATTTAATACTTTTAGAGTTTTATTTTCCTTTAAATTTTTATTCAGAATCAAATATTTTACTAACAAATAAAAGAATATTAAAAATGTAATAAATAATTACAATATATAATAGACTTTCATGATATATTCAACCATAAGTTAAGCAAGAATAAAGTCATTCTGTTTGGCTACAAAAGCTGCAATTAACTAATTTAAATGAGGCTGAACAATTATTCTTCATAAGAATTGAAGGGAGATTTAAAGATCTGCTAAATCTTAAATTTATAGACCTTATTAAAAATGTAGAGAATAAAAGTTGAAAAAAAAATTTTGTCACCACTGGTGGAATTGATTATAATTTATTTAATTATCTATTTAAGGTTACATAATTATATTCACATTAAGTAAATTTTTAGAATGCTTAAGGAAGATTAAAGAAATTGGTATATTATGCAGATTGAAAGCTTCTATTTTTTGTTGTGCTATTATTATCGTTGTTTTTGAAATTTTTTCACCTAAAATAATTATCCTTTATTGTATAATAGTCCTAGATTATTACATATATTTGGCATTATTAGTCTCTTATGCATATTCTCAGTTTCTTTGTTGCTTTAATTTTTTTTTTTTTTTTTTTTTTACTGTAACTATAAAGTTATAATTAGAGATCATTCTTCAAATGAAGTAAATACTATTTTACAATAGATATCTACCATGGAGAATTTTTAGTTATTATGTTAAGTAGGAGGTGAAAATGTTTACAATAAAGAAGAATTGCTTGATTTTAGTTATGCAAAATACAGGTGATGCAATCTTATCCCATTATATATATTTGCTTAATATCAAATTCCCTATTTATGAGAGAAAATTAACCTTTCATTCTTGAAAGATATGAAATTCAGTGTTTGATGCATAATTTAATGTATGCCTTGAGTGAGATAAGAACAAATTTGTACGCTCTAAAAATATTCATTCAGCAAAGAAATGAATCAATTTTGAAACAGTTCCACTTTTATAAATAAATTTGTTTTCCTACGTTTTTTTATATAAAAATATTCAACAATTTTATAAATTATAATATAACACATATGTTTGTAAATCTATGTGAATGATTGTTTTTTTAAGTGCATTTTTGGCTTTCTAATTTCTTTTTAATTTTTTTTAAATGTTTAAGCAATATATGCATTTTTTTTTTTTTAAATTACTAGTTTGAATGTTTTTACTCATTTTAGTTTAGTATTTTTGTGAATGAACACAAAGAATTCATGTGACCTTTTAAAGCCCACGGAAATTTTAGAAGTATGAATATTATAATTGAAGATTTAGTTTAAAATTATATTATTAAATAATTCCCAAGCTTTTGGGAATTTTTTCCTACTGTGAAATGGTTGAAATTTTTATAGCCATAATAACTCATTTTCAAGAAAAATTCCAGGAGAATAGCTCAAAAACATCTCTAAATTATTTATTTACATGAGATAATTGTTTATTTCATTTAATGTTAAAAAGATTTTTTTTTTTTTTTGTAAAAAGAAAATTAGAGTGAAGACAAATTTTTCATATACTTGACGAATTTGATTTGCAATATGCTGGTGGTGATCAGAATAATGAAAGTATTTGATTAAAACTGATATTTTTTATGTACTTTGTAAACATTAAAATATAATAGCTAATTTTTAAAAAAGAGAACTGCGTGTATTCTGGTAGTTTGTTGTAGCTTTATTAAAGTTTGGATTGTTTTCAAAAATATAAAGTGTCTGATCCCTCAGATTTTCAAAGAGGATAAGTTGCTGGAGCTGGAACAAGTATGACCAAAGCATCCTAATTTTTATGTGTTTATAAAAGTAAGGTGTCTTAAGTGCTTAAAACATGCACATAGCACAACAAGACAAACTCAGCAAAAGAAACTGCTCAACATAAAGAGAAGTTCAGTGAAAAAGGTAGTCATTGAAGCAGATTAAAATGTCTAAATGCAAACAACTACTGCAAAAATGATCACTGAGCTTAATAAGTATCTGGCTTCTGTAATATCAATCATTGCAATTAGAAGACACTTTTATAAGACAGGACATTTACAGCAGAACAGCAATTCCAAAGCTACAGTAGTGCCATTGTCACAGAACTGGATCAATTGATAAATGGAAAAAAGTAATATTGTTTAACAAATGATCTTTCATAATTCTACCTACAGCATTATACAAGTGCATGTTTGAAGTACTTACCTGAACAAGCAAATAGTCATGATTGTCTCTTTCCAGCTGTCAAACTTGGAGATGGATCTGTCATGTTAAAGACATGGTTTTCTGTTGGAGCAATTTTAACAGTGAATGGAGGTATCACTAGGGGAAATGTAAAGAAATTTTAGCTGACCAGATCCATCCTATGATACAAAGTTTGTTTCCTGCAGGAGATGGAATTTTTTCAGGATCATGTACTTATCCATGTAGCAGGACTTGTTCAATCATGGTTTGGAGAAGATAAATATATCACAGCTCAAAAAATCATCTGACCTCAATATAATTTAAAGTTATTATCTATTTTAAAACAGTGTTCTAAATGGAATGGATATCTATTACCTACATCTTTCAGAACTTTCACAATATCTCCATGAGAAATAGTATTATATTCTATTTATAAAAAAGAATAGTATTATATTTAGTTTACATATAACAGTAAATGTTGTCAAATATATAGAACATTTAAGATCTTATATTTATGTTAAACATTTAAGATCTAATAATTTTGAAATAATTTCTGTTGAAATTAAATGTATTAATAAATTTTTCTTATTTCTTAATAAAAAATAAGAATATTTATATATTTTCTGTTTGCATCCTGTGTATCATTTTTAATACATGAATTCAGAAATCTTAACATCTGCAAAATAAAGTACTGTGAATGGAAAGTTGATTGTGATAACAATTATTAACCAGTAATCTAAATGATACAAATGTTAATTTACTTCAATTGTTAATTTTTAAATGTAAAAATATTTGTTACTTATATAGAGACACTCTCTCTTGCAAAACATATTAGGCGGTTACACTATATAATATAATTCTAAAAATTATGATGTAGCAGTCCTAAATTTTAAAAAATTTTGATCATAAATTTAAGCATTTTTTAATTTTATATTACTCCTCTAAAAGAGTTCAGTAATTTTAGTGAACTATTTTTGTCATCTGATCTTGGAATTATTTTTCCTTAAAAACTAGCATAAATTAATTTCTGCATTAAATTAATTTATGATAATTTCTATGAAACTATTATCTCCATAAAATCATCAATAAAAAAACTTTTTATATTTATAAGGCTTATAGAATTACTTTTTGTTAACAGCAAATATTTAATAAAAAAATAGTTTATGTAGTTTATTAATGTGAAATCCAATTTTTAATTAAAATTATATTCTTTTAGTTTATCTAAATATGAACTATGTTGTCTTTTTGTAAAATTTTAGTACAATCTTTAATAAATTTAGTTTTGTTTTTTATTATTTAGTTGCTATATCAATCTAAAATTGATGAAGAAAAAAAATCGAGCTGAAATGGCCAATGAAAAATTAGGAATGTTGATTTATGTGAAGGAGAATCGAATTGCAAATTTGGAAAATCGAATATCTGAATTATCTGCTATTGTTGGAGATCATGACAAACTAAGACAACAAGATCAACTCGCCATGCAAAAGCTGAAAGTATGTACTTGTAGTTTTTTTCATACTTATTCTATGATTTTTTAAATTAACTTACTTTTGCTGAAAATGAAATATTTATAGTTGTTTTAATTATAAAATTTAAAAACTTTTTCCTTTTAGCTTATTACTTTGGTTTTGTAGAAAAATAAAAAGACTTGTTAATTGTCACTTGTTAAACCACAATCAATATCAATAAATACATGAAAAATCACTTATGTATATAATGTTTAATGCTAATTTGGCTTTAAATTGGTTTTTTAAGATTTCAGAATCTTAAGCTTAAACGTCAATTTCTGTCCTCTCTTATGAGCCTTTAAATGCAAAAAATGTTTTTTGAGTAACAAACAAGATTTTTGTCCTATTATGCTGAAGAACCAATTCTGTTCTTCAAAAAGATGTTACAGTCGCTATGAGCCATTATCATTTCACATTTTTCTTGACTTGAGCCATTTCATTTTAACTGTTGAGCGTAAGATTTTCAATTATTTGCCAGAGAAAATGCCATAGATTATATGCCACTCCAGTCTTTTTTACTTTTACTTGAAAAAGGGTCTTGCTGATAATATGCTGCTGTAGGTTATATGCAAGAAAATATTGTAACTGAGCTTAGCAAATAGCACAGGAAGAGGTCACTCCAAAGCGTGTTAAAAGGCTAATGATTGGCAGAAACTATTGAAAATTTGATCAATGTAAAAAACTTATGTGATGCCACATCACATAACTTTTTAACAAACATAAATGGGGAAAAAAGTTTAGAAAATTTGTTATGTATTTTTTCATTAATATTTTCTAAGTTTATTTGTGTTGGAGTATATATATATATTCGCATACACTGGTTTAAAGTAAAAATACTATTAGGTTTCTAAATTTGAATCAGAAAGAAAAATTAAAATCTAATTAATTATGTATAAGTTGACACCTTTATCCAATTTTTAGTAAAAATGTTGTCTTTATGAGATAGTTATTGTGATGAAAATAAGGAAATGCCTTCACTTTATTAAATACTAATTCTTATATTTACAGAAAATCTATAGAAGATAATATGCTTTTCACTTTAAAAAAGAAAATAATAGGAAATATCTTTGATCCTTATTGTCTAATGTATTGGATTTTCACTAGAATTTTTTATTATTTAACTGTAATTTTTGTCAAAATAAAAGAATAAATTATGTGGTTTTTTTTAAAAAATCTAGCTTTTGTTACTGGTAAATATTATGTTTTTGAGTGTGTTTAAAATATTATATTATTCTGGTAAATATTATATTTTTCAGTGTGTCATTTATTATTTCTGTTCCCCAAAATATATACACATTTTT
Organism: Latrodectus geometricus; assembly: GCA_026290005.1. Taxonomy (NCBI): domain Eukaryota; kingdom Metazoa; phylum Arthropoda; class Arachnida; order Araneae; family Theridiidae; genus Latrodectus; species Latrodectus geometricus. Next base: position 5,426 of record JAPDSC010163421.1, read on the forward strand.
GGAAATTGCTCATTCTTTTAATTCCAATCAACTAACAAACATTTTGTTGATACCCATTTTATCAGTAGCTCAATATTTACATAAACAACAGGGATTTATAGTTTACTTTAAAAATAAAACATGTTTATCATAATATGGTACATATGAAATGTTATCGAGTTTCATAAGGATATAAAAGTGCATTGCCCATTTTATTGATTAATGTGAGGAAATATACATTGTTATGAAAATACAATATATTATTTTGAAGTGAAGAAAATATCTACTTTGAAAATTTTAAATTGTTCAACATTTATCTCCATGAAAATTAACCACCCTGTCTAGAGGTTAGCATGCTTAACTGCAAATAAAGAGATCCTGGGTTCGAATCCCGGTTTAGATACGGATGTACTTTTTTTTTTTTCTTGTGTCTTTGTCCTTTCCTTGTGTGAATGGTTGCCAATCTTATAAATGGGTACCTATGGCATATGTGTACTAAGGAAATCGGACTACACACCAAATTATGGTTCAGTTGGAAAAGTGGAGCAGCACCCCCCATATTGCCACTCTGTCTGGCACTTGACAAAAAAGAAAATTTATCTTCATAACTCAATTGAAGCAAAATATTGTGTTTTTCATTTAAAATTTCATTTTTACAGGTTTTTTTTCATATTTGTAATTTTTATTTAGAAAATATTTTTCTTGCCATAAAATATTTCAAACAATTAACTAGTAAAATATTTTTAAATAAAAGTTAAGTTCCTATTATCTTGTTTTTCTATGGTATAAATTAAAAAATTTCGAATATGAATTATCATAATGGAATGAGCACTAATTTAAAAATAAGTGTTAAAGTAATTTAGAGTATAGTTAAAATAAGTCATATATTGTTTATATTTAGACAAATAGTTTAGAAAAAATGAAATTTTCTATTTAAAAATTATAATTAATCTTTAAAAAATTTTAATCTTTAAAAAATTAAGCCTTCAAACTCAAAATAAATTCTCTATATAATTTTAAATAATTTACATTCATTCTTATGTATATCCAATGAAAAATAGAATTATTGACCTATTACATGACAAGAAATCTGCCTAACCACTTCTTTTAAATATGTCATTTATGTATATTTATATAATTATTTTATTAAAATTGTTAAATATGCTTGATTTCTATTAAAATTCTCTATCTTTAAAAAAATAATTTAGGCAAGAATATCTCAACTTCAGATTGAATGTTCTGCTTTTTCACATAGTTCTACTGATGATTCTAAACTGTGGGAATGTGGAGAACCTTCTGATATTCAAGGTGAATTTGTAGAAAAATGTTTTGGAACAAATGTTAATTATAATTTGAGAATATTTCAAAATATAAATCTAATTATAATTTTTCTTTTAATGTAATAACATTAATTGTAATATATTGGTTATAAGAATGGTTATGAAATATTAGTTGCTAAATTAATATGAAGATTAAATGAATTTTACATAAATTTAATATTAAAAGTATTATTTTTGTGTTTATATTGTGTTGCAGATACACAGAATCCTCTATAAAGGCTAATAAGCAATTTTGAGAGAAATTTTAATGCTTTGAAAAGAACAAAATTCCTAAATAAATAAAAAGTAAAATTTAAAAATTATACATAATCAAAAGTTTACCCTTTTTACCTACATTGATTACTGTTATATTTAAAGGAAAGCTCTTTGAATAAAAACAATTAAAAAATTATATTCAAAAAAAGGAATATAGTTATTTTTCTTGTGTTCAGATTTAGTACAGTTATAATTCTTTTATATTAATTTTGAAATTTTCTATTTTATGTTGATTGTGTGATTTATTACTTACAAATTTGCATTCCCTTTACTTCTAAATAGCTTTTTAAAATATTTTATATTATAGAAAATCAACATTCTCATTGCCAAATGGAAATTTCACAGTTGAAAGAAGAACTGGAACAGTGGAAATTAAAATGTGAATCTAATTTAAGAGAAAAATATAATAAAAGTACTATTTTACTTAATGTAAGTAAATTATTAATAATTATACTAATTAAATTGTCAATTTTAGACTATTGAATGCAATTTTTTACTGTGCTTTTTTTAAGTGTTTTAGATTTTTAATAATTAAAACAGTGCTGTTTATATATACATACACACAGAACTCCCAATATAAAAATTGAAGTGGTCAATCTGCTATACTAATTGAACCAAAATTTCAAGCATTGTTTTTTGAAGGTGTGTGGTAGAAATTGTGATGGTTTTAAACAATGATAGCTCACAGTTGTAGTAAGAAAATTTTGAAATAACACCCATGTTTGGTTTATGTAAATTGATCAGTGATTTTATAAAGCAATAATTAGCATATGCTAAAAATTGCCTGTATAAAGCATTATAAAGGACTAATGTTCCTAGTTTAGTATTGGCTTATATAAATTTTTTATCACCATTATTATTCATTTTTTATTTAAAATACTTGTTTTTTTTTCATTAAGCTTATCTGCTTACTATTATAATTCTTCAATAATTAACTTAATTGTGTAACTTGGTAATAAGACTGCTGCCCATAAATACTTAAAGCCTCATAAAAATAGAGGGAATTTTTATAGCTTGTGGTCATAAGGCCTAGAGCATTAAAAGTAAAAGTCTGATTTATTTCACTTGCTAGCTTTAGCTGGGTATAATGGAATGGTCTTCACACCCAGAGTAATCCTACCAGAAGCTAAGTATCTGGGGTACATCATCCATTCCAACCAGTGGCATCTCTTTACTATGTTGAGGCTACATAACAGGATTTAAGCAGGTTTTTGAGAATTATAGATGACAGCATACATGTCTTTCGTTATTTGCCCGTGAATACTTGAGGTATCATTTTTTTGAGCAGGGATAGAAAATTTTTGAGACTTGTACTAAGTGGAAATCTGCCCAAATGAACCCTGAGCATATTTTAAATTGGACAAGGTGTGTTCTAAACGTCTAGATATTTTTAGTTTTTCTCAAAATTTTTGAATTTGTGGAGTTGATTTGATTTTGTCATGCCCCCCCCCCACACACACACAAACACATACAGTTAGGGTTCAGAAATAACAATTAAGTTTTTTTTTTCTAATATAGAGTTTAACTCCATGGCATAATGGCATCTGGCGGGCCAAAGCCTAGAGTGACCATATCTGTTTTCAGGACCGAGAGCTCAGAGATGCAAAGCTTATGTCCTAGTTAGGTAGTCAACCTAACATTCCCCTGGGTACTCAGTTTTATTGACCCACTGAAGAGATGAAATGGTGAGTCAACATTGCCCAGTCTAATTATTAAACCTTGGACCTGTGCCTTGGGAGTATATTGGAAATAACTACGGTAATACTATGCATTTCCCAAGCAACTTTCCATTTGAACAAAGTCCCACAAATCGAAGTGCAAGCCAAATTTCTGCATACTTTTTTTTTTTTATTAAAGCATATTTCTTATGGAATGTGCCTTATTTTAACCTGTTATTTTGTCAATAAATTAGCATTGCTTTGGCAGCATTTACCTCTTTCAAATGAAACAACTCTTTTCATTCATCTTGTTATTTATTGTAAGCATTATGTTGGCATGTTTAAAGACTTAATTGAAATTCTCTTTCCACACTGCTTTTTGAAAGTTTTTTCCCCAGCAATGTGTGAGATTGGAAAGCATTAAATTAACCCAAGAAAATCGATTATTTCAAGAAACTTATTATTCAATGGTCAAAATTTCATTTGATCAAATAATTTAAATCTGGGTATAATAATTAAGGTTTTAATGTATCTTTAAAATTATGTTCATATTTACAATAAAAAAGTAGTTCCCACTTTTCACAGCTAAGACATAATTTTACATTGAATTATGCATTAAACATTCAAGAAAATATGCAATATATTATGCACTAAGCAACCAACCTTACTCAATCTCTGTATTTCTTTTTCTACTTTTTTAAGCTTCGCTTTGAGAAAAACAAGTGATATAAAAGCACCACCTAAACATCATTGATGGTTCAAATGCATTGTTTTGTGAATGGTATTCTATGACTGATGTTCACTATCTAACCCTGTCAATTATACAAAGTACATAATAGCTCCTCTGTGTGTGTTCATTAATTCTTTATAATGTTCTTTGAAATGCTTTAAGCTGGCAATTTTTGTTACATACTGATCATTCCAATGTCATTCATGGTTTTTATCACACATTAAAAAAAAATAATAAATGTCCCCTCACAGTTTTTTCTCTCTGTAATCAGAACCATGAGCTTTGCATTGTTTAAAGTCATCACTTTTTAAGACAATTTTAAATGTGATTATTTGAAGTGCATATCTTCAAACAACTAAGTCTGAAATTTTAGTTTCACTGGTTAAATAAATAAGCTGCTGAAATTTCATAAAATAAAAATAATTTTTTGAAAATTTTGTATTTATATCAAAAGTTGCTATGATTACTTTGTTATAAATGATCCCGTAAGTGTTGGAGGTTATAATATAGTTAAATGAAAAATGTTTGGTACATCATGAAAATTGTTTCAAGAATTGAAAAATAAGAAAATTACAACATACACAGTGGTTGAAAATTATCAAAAATATAGTCATTGTCAAAGAATGGCTATAGACATCTAATAAATAAATTAAATACACTTCTGAAATTTACTATATGGTGTAGACAATATTCAAGTGTTTCCTGATACAAAAGGAAGGTAGTTTATCTATATTTTAAATCTTTTCAGTCATATGAAGTTTTATTTGAAGATTTGATTTATTTCTTTTGAATTTCATTTGATTTAAAAATAGGATTCTCATTAAAAAAATTTCAGTGAATAAAAACATACTTTTAATAATTCAGGAATAAAATGCATGCAAGAAAGAACAAACTTTCTTTTTTTAAAGGACAGAACTTTCAAATATGTCCTTTAAAATGTATGCCCACAATAACTAGTGGAGAATATGCTGAGGATGATTATAGTGTTCGCTTTTTTGTATTACTTAAAATAATAATTAGCTTTTGAATTACTGTTCTGTTTGTCAACAGTATCTTTTCAAGTGTTAAATATGTCTTTCTTTTACTTTATATAAAAATATTTAAAATTGTTTATTATTAATAATAATTTATGAAAGCATATTAAAGTATTCTGAAATATTAAATAAAATATATCAATTAACTTTCAAATTAATTTTAAAAATGATATGAATATAAGAAAAAATAAATTTTAAATGAAAATTAAATATTGTAATATTAGAGCAGGTCAATGCAATCATAAAATGTAACTTTTTGTTGTATTTATGATTCAGAATCACTAAAAATATCACATTTTTCTAACTCTTTATAAAGTAAATAATCCTTTTCATCTGTGTGATGCAAATGCATTCATCTTCTAATAATTAAAAAACTCTATTTTGCTATTATAATTTGGAATCAAAGTTTCTCTTATATTTAGAATGAAAATGTATAACAAAGTATATGTTCCTTTGATAATTATAGAATTAATTACTCACATAGTAACAAAAAAAAAATAAAATTATTGAAAGGGCTATTAGAAATTCATATATTTAAATAACAGGGACAGCTAACAAACAAGAGTTTATTCGTTTAAATTGCGTTACCACCCTCTTTCCAAGCTGATACGCAAAATTCCTAAATTTGGCAGAATATGAACATAGTTTTATCAGAATCATCAGTTAAGATTATTAGGATCCCAAAATTTTGTTCAACTCATTTAATGAATACAATGTCATCTAGTTACCAAAATTTCGGCTGGCCTTACCTAGTTGCGAAGTACCTGGGTCCGCAGGACCCTTACCCTCTTCTGAAGTTTTAAACGATTTGGTGAACTATCCTGTAATTAACTGGCATATTATTACTGGAATTTCTTAATGGGCACAGTTAAGCTAAATTTACTAACAGGAGAGTTTAAATCTAGAAATTTTATTATTTATTACTTAATTAGCTATTATAAACTTTAAAAAATATTATATTTAAATTTTAAATAAGTTAAAAGTTAAGTTACTTTTGCGTGAAAGAATAATAGAATTATATTAGGGACTTGAAAATATGAGGTGAGCTTAAATATAGCTTATACATTGGTGACTCTATTGACTGAAGCTCTAGAATGGGAATACCATTAAAAATAGCATTTATCTCTGACATAAGAGTCAGTAAATTACGGAATTCATTTCCAGAAGGAAGATTAACAAGAGTAGAATTTGATTAGAATGAAAAGGTGAGGAAGGTCTCTCTGCTTGTGCATATGACATTCCAGATCTATCTAGTTAAATTTAAAATTGCTCCAGCTTAAAATGGACATATGCATCACACATCCATTAAGATCATTCTTCAGTTATGTTTAATGACCTGTGACATCATGGGAAGTTCTTTCCTATAGGAAATGCTTATAGGAAAGATATTATCAGCAAATATTTTGTAAAATTACAGATAAAACTATTATTAAAAAATGAAATCTTTGGAAACCTTTATTATCATGTCTAGTTATAAATTTAATTTCTTTCTTAAAGACATAACTAAAGTAACTTATTCAATCTTGATTTCTAAGAAATGAGGGATTTTTAAATTAGAAGTTTGAATACATTTTATTTGAAATATTTTCATTCGAATTCATCTATAGTTTATCTATTCATTTAAAGAATTATATTCATAAAGGGAAAAAAATACTTCATGACAAAGAAAGATTTTTAATTTTCTGAATTTCTATGAATTTGTTCTAAAATTGTTTCTAAATAAGACTTGTGTAAAATTCATCCAATTCTAACATTCAATTTAAATCTTATTGTTTTTATTAACAGTTTTGATTAAATACTGTACAGATCATTAATTAAAAATATTAGTTTAAAAAACTGAAAATATACATATAATAAAAAGAATGAAAATAGTTGATTTTTCAGTCTAATCTATAATGAAAATAAAATATATCACAAACTGATTTTGAATCTCGGTAAATAAAAAAAATTTATTTGTAAAGAGATACTTCAAAATTCATCATATTTCATAATCATATTCATAATCATATTCATCATCATAAATCATATTTTCTTTGAAAAAATTGTTTTTTTAACAATAAAATTTTAAAACAGATTAGATTTTGAAAATCAATTTTGGCAAAACAAAAGAACATATCTATGAAAGTAAGATTTTTGTTGATGTAACTTGTGTGTGAAAAGAACTTAATGTTGTTTATTTACAGTTTACTTTACTATAATAAGTACCCTTAATTATAACAAACTGATCAAAAAAGGACAATGTTAGTTTCTTTGAAAGTTAATTGAACTTGCTTTTCCTGTATCATTTAGTTTGTAGTAGATAAGTAATAATGAACAATTACAATTATTTTATCTACTGTCACATTTTTTTAAATGTAAGCAAAAATATTTTTACACAATTCTTTTAGAATTTTTAATTGATCAAAAATTGGGCTCAACAAACATAATATATATAAAAAGTATCTAATTCTGCTCTGGAAATAATTGATTTAAAGTTGACTGACAAGAAAAACAGAAATCAATCTAGAAGTGACTATATTTTGTATTATACAGTGACAAGTTTAACTTATATATGCCCTAATATAGTATCATTAAATTTGCTGCATCCATTTCTTCAATTAATTTAGTATATATTTAATTATACTGTTATTACTTTTCCCAAATATTTTAATTCAGAATTAATATCTTTTTCAGTTTAAAATAATTTCTTTCACATAAATGAATTAGTTTCAAAACTAAAATGAGTGTTAATTAAAGTTCAATTTCATCTGACTTAAACCCTATTCCTTATGAACTTCATTTCCACTATTACTATCAACCAAAATCCTATTAAAATAAAAATATATAGTTGTAATTATTAACACACTGAATAATTTATTTAATTATTTGAACATTTTTCTGAAACAAAATTAATTAAACAGTAAATTATTGTTTTTAATTGCTCTTATACCATTCATATTTTATGTAATATTTTCTTGTCTCTGAATATATCAGAATTTAATTATCATTTGGATGAATAACTTTATCAAAATTATTGTCATAAATAGTAGGTAGCTTACAGCTTTGATGTGCATTGCAAAAAATTAAATCATTTTGAAATATAATTACTATTTTTAAATACATTTAGGATGCTAAAGCTGGAAAAGAAATAAAGGAATTAAAGAGTAAAATCTCTCAACTGCAAGATCAATTAAATTCTTGCAAATCTCAATTAAAATTGAATGAAGAATATCATAATAAAATAACATATAATTTAGAAAAAGCCTGTGAAGATTTGAAATTGTTGCATAAAGAAGAAATTGCTCAATTAGAAGCTTCTCATAAAACACATCTTTTAGAGTTTGAGCACCAAATACAAAAACAACGTGAAAGAACACTTTTATTATTGGAAGAAAAAGATAAAGAGATTAGTCTGTTAAAATCATCATTTCTATCTTCTTTTGTCAAGAAAGTAAGCATCATAATATTTTCTTATTTCTTTATTCAATCTCAATATTTTATTCATTGCAATATATTAGTATTTATAAAGCTAAATAAAATTTTATAATATTCTTATAACAGTAAATTACAAACAAAACAAACTGCAATGCTTGTTTCATTTTAATAACTTATTAAATAATTGGAATTTTTTTCACCCTATTGATGTATGTTAACTTAATTTCCTATTTAAATAACTTAATTTCCTATTTAAAATGGAAATATGTAGTTTTTTTAGCTTAAATGAGGTTTAACTAAATGACTTATGAGCTATGTATGTAAGAGAATTAAGTTCCAGCTTGATGAAGCTGATTAAGAGCAAAAATATACAAATTAATAAATTTGAGGAAAGCTGAAGGTAGGTATTAATAATGTTAAGTATGTATTAATAATGCTTTGAATATGTTGGTAGATGCCTGATATATTGACTAACAAATATCTTTGATTTATTTAGTCATTAAGTCAGCATTTATTGATCATGAGTCTGTTATTTATAGATGATTCAACAATTGTGTATTTCTATATATTGGAAAGTGATTTATCAAACAGTTGAAGTCAGTTATTAAAGTATTTAAATGCTCATGTAATATGTTTTTATTACCATTTGGGGGGCCTTTTCATGAATAGTGGGCCATATTCATGTGTTGCAAAAGTGGAAACCTAGAAAACTCTCAAGCACTTATTTTGACAAATATGCTTGTAAAATGCAGAAATACATCGGCTCATTGTCTGATATTGAACAGTATTAAACTTGGAACCTTACATTTTAAACTTACATTTAGCTGCAGGAAACAGAAATGTTGCATACACTAACTGTAATCATTTTCACAACAAGTGCAAATATGATTTTGATCTTGCTTATTTTCTTTGAAGTTTATATTAAATGGTTTGAATCTGAAAATGTTATAGATAAAATCCTTTAAAGTGCTTTGTATCAGATTTAGAAAAATAAATGTACAACACTCCTTTTCTGCTTGTGTTCCTGTCTTAAAATATAGATAACAATCGTTTAAAAATTCATTTGAATTGTAGTTTTGACTGTTGAATGTTGTAGGTAATGAAGTAACCTAGATTAACAACTTATGTTCAACTAAGTAACCCATTTTTTCATTACCGAAAATGCTAGCTTTTGCTTCGAAATTTTTAAGTTTCTGTTGACTTGATTTCAAGATATTGCCCGAAGGAAAGAAAAGATAACTATAAATTTTGAATGTTATAGTTTATTTGCTTCTAAACAAAATTGTTCTACTTGGAAAAAGAATCCTTTATGTTTATCATGTTTAATCGTCCATGTATGGATTTTTAATTCTCAACCTCTTTGCCTACATTGTTAAATTTAAAAAATATGTATTGAAATGCTGGGATTAATTTGTATGTGTAAGTATTGTAGTGATGTTAAAAGCAAAGCATTATATTATTGAATATGTTTTGCATTTTAATGTTTATGAGATAAAGTTTTGCATTTTATAGTTTTTTTGGAAGAACTATTATAAAGTTGTAAATGATTAGCTCCTAAAGCTGAAGAAGGCTACCATGTTTGCAATAATCGTAAAGGCAATAATCTACAAAGTAAAATTTTTATGCTCTTTTCACACTTTTGATTTTTTGACATATTAATGGCACAGGTATTTTGCAACTTGTGATTTGCACAAAAATTGTTGGATAAAAAATCTCGTTTTTTTTTTTTTTTTTTTTTTGTGAATGTTGAATGCTATATAATCTTAATTTTATGAAAATAGAAAATATTTTTTAAAAGGAGACTTAATTTTAATGCTTTTTTCATTCAGCATTATTGAAATAACATTCTTTTCAATGATAATGAATGAGTACTTTGTATGAATGGTTTTCAATGTAAGGTATTTAAAAATTTTAATAGCTGTTTTGTTCTTTATAATTAGATTAAGATATATATATATATATGTGTGTGTGTGTGTGTGTGTATTGCAATCCCTCCTGACATAGTACAATTTTGAATATTATTGGCCCACATCGCAAAATTCATAATATATATATATATATAACCTTGATTGGGATTGATTCAACAGCACCACTCAATTCTTAAGGCTCTATTTTCAATAATTTCTAATTTTAATAAATCCTGATTGAATTTGAATACTTCCCAGTAAAATATAATCAAAGGCAGAATAAAAGTTTTATAGGTTATATTGAGAGTTGATTTGACACATCCTCAGAACGATCCTGCCAAATTCTTCAGAAGATTTATTCTGAGGCGTAATTCAGACAGTAGTAGATGTGGGACTTCAGTGGTAGATTTCTAGATTAATTATTGTCAAAAATGTATAACTCTTTGATGTATTCTGTAGTGTTGCTTTCGTGATGAATTAATTTAAGAATAAAAACTCCGGTTGGGGTTAGTGAAAAGGACTGCTCAGCGACTTTATCAAGGTTAACTATCATATTATTTTTGATGCACCAATCAAAAGAACTTTCAATGCATTATTTAATCTTCTCTCAATTAAGACTTTGTATTCTTTGCTTGTGCCGATATAATCATAAAGTCATCTGCAGAAAATAGGCAATTAATGTCATCAACAAACTCCAGGCAGGAAACCAAATTATTAATATACATGTTGAACAAAACACTCCCAATGTTGTATAATCCCCTATCTGGAGATTGCGATTTATAAAACTTGTTGCCATATTTCACTTGGAAAGGCGTTGATTGGAGAAAGATTACAATTAATGTAACATTCCACCATCAGCACCAGAAATTTTCTGATATGATTGCTCTCTCCACATTAAATGATGTGCCTCTTTAAAATCAATATAGACTGCTGATAGAATATGTATCTTTCACTCTGACTAAAAAGAACAACTTAATCATTTTTTGATTGGTTCATTTGTAAACGCTATTGAATAGCTATCAAACCATTTTCTTCAAGGTACCAGTTTAATCTGTTTATTATAAGGCCTTCAATTGTTTTTCTCAGTATGCTAGTCACAAAATTAGTGACATTCAATTTGCTTTAAATCTTCCTTTCATCAGCATTGATATTTTAATTGTAATTGTAAAGACATCAATTTTATGTTGCTCAAGAGTTTGAATTAGCTCTACTTTCTTTGGTTGAAAAACCATCAACATTCCATTGCAATATAATCAACTCTGTATTCTTTGTCCAATTTCCTCTAGTATAAGAATCATGAGGTCTCTTATGTTAGATGAGATTGCATACAAAAAATTGTAGGCCACTTAGACACATTGGTATTGCCCAAGATACACTAACTTGGGGGTAAGTTTATGTTGTATCCCAGCTCTATTGATGTAGATTTTAAGCATACCTATATCAATACCCACATCCATACAGTATTGATATATGTAATTCTAAACATAATGCTTGTTGAACCTTGTTCTATTTTGTAAACTTTACTTTTTACCTATTTGTATAGTGTGAATAGCAAATTACCAGAAATTTCTATGAGGATTATTTTTAATTAAATGATTTGTGTATAATTTTATTTTCATTATTTGATTAGGAAAACAAACCTGAAGATGTAAAAGAAGTTGAATTATCAACTAGTGATCAAGAAACTGCTGCAAATATTTTGTCGCATTCCCTGATATCAAGTAAAAATGATGGTCATATATTACATTATGTACAGGAATTGTCTAGGAAAGATGTTGAAATATCAAATCTTCGTCATTCACGAATCCAGTTGGAATCTACAGTAAGAAAATTGCAACAGGCACTTGGGGCTATTAATGAGAAATATTTTGAAGAAGTAGATGCTCTTAAATCCAGGATAAAATTATTAGAAAGCACTCAAGATGTTGAAGGAACCAATGTAGAATATTTAAAAAATGTGATATTAAGATTTTTAAAATGTAATGACCCTAGCAGTAGAAAACATATGATTAATGCAATTGCTACAATTCTTCATTTTACAAATAGTGAAATTCAAGATATTAAAGGTTGTGTGTGATTATGTATGTAGTAAAAAGAAAGGAATTATTTAAGATGTTTCTGTGAATGCAGTGGAAAATGTTTGATTTCATTGGATGTAGCATTCTTAGAAATCAGTCATTAAATTGTGTATTTTAATTAAATACTTCAAATGTATATATTAAAGAACTATTCTCTAAATATGAAATATCTGTGATAAGAATTTATTTTTAATAAAAAAAATTATTTAAGGTACAATGTGATTTATTCAACTGTAAAAAGTATACCTAATTTTTTAACATTATTTATATTTCCATATAAATAATATTGCAAATATTTAAAAAGAAAAATAGCACATTTAAAATTGCTACCAATAACGTTCTGGGGTTGATAAGCAACACTCCTGCAACTTGGAGTTGTTCATTTTTTAAACATAATGAAATGAGAATTATTTAAGTGATATATGAAAAACCTAATCATTACAATCATTGATAGAAAATGTTTCCGATCTAGAAGCAGCCTGGTTGGTTAGCTATGTTGTTATTAGATAGTATGGAGTTCGAATCTTGATTTAAGTGATGACCCATCATTCTCTAAAGGCAGCTGGGGCAAGTTTTTAATAGGTCATAGTTACAATGTCCTCCAATTGAAATGATACAGCTGGGGTCTGCAGGTCAAGTATTGGGGTGTATTTTGCTTGTTTCCTGCTTCTAAATTATGAAGACTCCCACCTAACAGAGTGCAATTTTGGACTAGATACAGGGAAGTATGCTGGTGCAACAAGCATTTCTCGGTCCAAAAATTCCTAATTGAAAATTTTATTTATTAGTCTGCACAAAATCAGAGATTATACATTTTCAATTAATCAACTAATCTGCAAAAATAGGAATAATTTTTTAAATTGTAGACCTGATTAGAATATTAAAAATAGTCCTAAATTTGTTTTTATACTCATAGCTAGAATTTACAAACTTTATCTGATTAAAAGTATATTATAAAAATGATTTCAAATAAACAAAATAGTAGTGATTTATGTTTTTATCATGGAGCAATTACAAATATTTTAAAAGGGAAAATAGTCCTATTCATTTTTATATTAAACTTCATAACTGATTTAATATTAGGAAGTTATGTAATTGATATGCTTAAACATGAATTGAAAGATATATATAAATTTATTTACAAATAATATATTTTCAAAACTATACATTTCAAGAAATTTGTCACTGTATAAAATCTACAAAGAAAAAGATTGCATAGTGTTAGCACAATATTCAAACAGGCTGTAATTCATAAAAAAAAAATTGAAGTAGCATTTCCTAAGAGCTTTGGAATCATCCAGAGAAGTGAAATCATTTGGAATAAAATCCCTCAGGAGGATTTTTTTCTAAAATTTCGGCCATATCTAAGGGAAAGAGACTCAGAAATTTGAACTTCTCACCCATGTGTTCTGGACCAATCAACATATCGTAACTAGATATAAGATCTTTGTGAACTTCTGGTTTGACTGCAGCCAAGATATTCTTAAAAAATAAAAAAGTATATTACTAAAAATAAACTATTATATATTTAAAAAACTCTATTAATGAGATTAATTTAAATAATTGCAAACTTTATTTTACCTCAAATTTAGACTGTATTCCCATTCTAGTAAGGAATTCTTGTTGTGTAACAGGTCCAAATGTCAAAGCTGAAATTTAAAAAAAAAAAATGTATTACTGATTTTAAATCCCCAGATTTTCCATTTTTGCAGTAACAAACCTAAATTTTAATAAATCCTGAATTATTCATGAAATTATGTATTGTGACAATTAAAAATATCAACACTTATATGCTTTAAACAATATTTTAACATCAAATATCAGCTCAAAAAATTAGTTCAACATAAATCAAAAATATAAACAAACTCACCATAAGGCAAAAGGGAATTTTTCAGTGCACAGCTTATCCCATAATATTTTGTACTTGTTAAAACACTGAACAAGTATTTATGATGTACATTTATTTGCAAAAGATATCAAAGCTTAATATCAGCTGGTTTTGCACTCAAATTTTTTATTACAATAAATTACATAATACTATGTACATTGGTTTTTCTAACATGAAATTGTGATTTAAGGTTAGAAAAATAACTATAGAAACACTGCATCAAACAAGCAAATAAGAAATTTTGCATACAACACACGTATATAATAAATAAAAAGGAAATTTCTGCACAAATTAAATATCATTAAATGTAAAAAAGAATAAATTCAGGAATAAAATTTGCTAAAATTAAACATTTTATGAAAATTTTTAATAGTATCTAAATTTGATTTTGCATGTATTTATAAAAGAAAGCTATTTTAGATGATAAAGTTTTTATTGCACATAAATTATTATAACAGAATATCATTAAAAACGTGAATATAAAAATATTGTTGAGCAATCTTTTTTCAATTGTAGATAATGTTAACATAAAAAGAGTAATCTTGAAAATGTATACTGAACTTTAATTACTTTATTCATCACTTCAACAGAATTGCATTTGTATAGATGATGTAAAAAAAAATTATACAATGAAACCTCGTAACAACAATATTTTAGGGACCAAATAAATATATTGTTGTAGAGAGGGCCCACATATTTTGAGCATTTAATAAGAGTTTTTTTTATTATTATCAGTTTGAGGTGCATAACATACTACTTTTAAGTCTATATTTAGAAGAAATTAATTTGTAAAATACTAATAATAGTGGTTTAAATACTAAAAAAATAAATAAATAAGATAAATTCAGAAAATAAGCACAGAAATATTCACATACCTGAAAACAATCCACTATTTTGTTTGTTTATTCATTTTTTTAACTGTATGCATTGAGTCTAGTGCACGAAAATGTTCATTTGTCGACAGAAGGCTTGGAAAAAATGTCCGTAGAGAATTCACAGATTGAAGAGCTTCCTGGGACGACAATAAGGACTGCGATGGACCTGTATTATCATCTTCATCATTGTTTCCTATCTCATCAGTAATTTCAGAGAAAATACCTTTATCAGTAACTCTTGCGAAAACCATAAGATGATCATCTGCCGTTAAATAGTCTTCTATACTAATTCTAAACTTTTTACCGCTTGTTTCCTCAAGTTAGGATATGGATTTTTTTATGTGTGATCTCTTCCCTCCATAACACTTTTCACCCTTGAATGCCAATGTTCGATCGGGTAGGAGTTGGAAAAACAGCCCACTATCATCTGCATTATAAATGTCTTCTGAAGCATACTTTTCTAAGATTTCTTTCAATTTGTTTTGCCGCCATTCATTTGCGCTGTTTATCGGGGCTGACTTTTTCTCTCAGTGAACTTCTTGGAAAGTTATTCCATGACGATCTCGAAAACGCATTAACTAACCACTGCTAGCTTTGAAAGTTTCGTTCCCT
>JAPDSC010163424.1:0-10271 GCA_026290005.1 Latrodectus geometricus
TCTGTTAAACAGATTTCTATTGTATTTACTATTTATTTTATTGATTTTTGTGATAAAATATGAGATGTTAATATTAAGTAAACGATACGAATAAATAATTAACAAAAAACCAAATCATGTTCTCATAATTAAAATTTGAAAATTCATTATATGGCAGAAGTATATCAAAATCCGCCAAAAGTATGATTTCCTATATAATTTATTTTTCTTTTTTAAAAAACCCAAGCAACATTAAAAAAAAAGTTGTATATAATGTAATAAAATCTAGGAACATAAAAAATAAAAAACGAAAAACAAAATTTAAATGATCCAAAATATAGAAATAAATAAAACTTAAGAAACATATTGCTCTTTAAAACGCAAATAGGTTTTTGTGCGGTGGATCACCTAGCAAATCAAACATAGTTAAAATATTGGTTTTAAAAAACTGTAAACGTTGTAGGTTAAAATAATGATATGAGATTAAAATATGATATATTGAATATGGTTAATCACACGTTTCACACCAAGGATTTAATTCACTTAAAGACAAATGTCTGTGTGTGAAACGTGTGTGTCCGATACGAAGCGAGTAAAACGACATCGGCACCTCGTAACGGTAAAACTGATGATGGAATGAGGTATGGGAAAATGGCACGTAATTTATTGGAGACCTGCATACTCCATAACTCCTGCAAGAGAGATTTAGCAAATGTTTTAACAACCCTCCACACGTCGAAAACCCGAGGTACCCAAGTGATCTGTCCTCTTCTTTATTTTCTTCTCTTGTCTTCCCTTCTACTTTCACTTACTTTTCTCCCTCATTGTGGTTGCCTCTTTTGAGGTTGAGGGCTCCCCTTGAGCAGCTGTCGCCGCTCTGTTGCTATTAGCTACTCTTGGGGACTAAATCAAACAGGTGTTTGCCGTGCGTGGAGACCCGTGTCCCTGGAAAGGAGGGTCCTGGTAATTGAGGCCCCCAGAGACCAACACATTACTTTGGCCTCTGCTTCAGGTAAACGGGAGGTGTGTTGTGGTCCTCAGCACATCAATCGGCTTTATGGATCAAGCGATCAGTACATCTGCTGGATGACTCGTTAAGGGTGGAGGCCATCACAGGGATGTACTTAGAGCGTATAGGATCTGGCTAGCACTGGTGCAGCTGGTCTGCATCCCCTTGTTAGACTCGGTGGTGGGTGGTGCGGTCAGGTCCCGAAATTTTATATTTAATAAATGGAGATAAAAAAAATTTCTTCTCTCCCTCGGGAGCAACTTGGAAATAATGAGACAAATAAATTTTTTGTTATCAAAAGAAAGGAGGGATTCTTTGAAAATGTGTCCCCCTTTCTAATACACAAAGGAATATCGGGTTTAATTGGGGAAGTAAGAGATATCCGTAAGTTACGTTCTGGTGACTTATTGGTGGAGGCGGCGAATTCAAAACAATCAGCAATGCTGAACAACATGCGAATGGTAGCGAACATTGAGGTAACTGTCTCGCCTCATGGTTACTTAAACTTTTCACAAGGTGCAATTTCCGCAAGAGATCTGTTGAACTCGCCGACGGACGAGATTCTTGAGAATTTGCAAAGTCAGAAGGTCTGTGCTGTTAAGCGCATTACTGTCAGAAGAGATGGAAAAGTTCTTGAAACTAAGCATCTCATTCTGACATTTGCGACACCAGACCTTCCAGACAATATTAAAGTTGCTTACATGAATCTTCCCGTCCGGCCCTACATTCCTAATCCCTTGCGATGTTTTGAGTACCAACGTTTTGGGCACTCGTTGTTGTTGTTGTTGTTGGGTTGGGTTTTATGGCGCAAGGTCCAAAATTGGACAAGCTGCGTCAAGACAAAATTCAATTTTGCATTTATTTATTATTTTTATTTATTTATTTTTCAACCCAAACAACATTAAAATCTTAAAATACAAAAATTTTTGTATAAAGTATTATTAAAATCAAATTTCATTTAAAATTTTATAAAAAGAAAACAAATATGTAAATACAAAAACATCATATTAAACATTAAATAAAATTTAAAAAACCTATTGCCCTTAAAAAGGCAAATAGGTTTCTGTGGGGGGATTCCCCCAACAAATCAAATAAAGTGATAAAATCAGATTTAAAATAAAGTAAACGTTCTTTGTTAAAATCTTTACATGAAATTAAAATATGATTTATTGAATATGGTTCATCACACGTTTCACACCATGGAATTAATTCACTTAAAAATAAATGTCTGTGTGTGAAACGTGTGTGTCCGATACGAAGGCGAGTTAAACGAACATCAGCACTTCGTAACCGTAAAACTGATAATGGAATGAGGTATGGAAAAATGCCACGTAATTTATTGGAGACCTGCATACTCCACTACTCCTGCCAAAGAGATTTAACAAATATTTTAACAAACCTTCTCACGTCGAAAAGAGGGACAGAAGAATGAAGTGAGGACGATGCAGCTTTAGCGGCTGCATCCGCCTTTTCATTTCCCTCTAGACCTACATGACCTGGGACTCAACAGAAAATGATGTTATAACCCTTGCCAGCAAGGGAATCCAATGCTCCGAAAATCTTCGACACAACAGGATGACAATAATTTGAATTTCTCAACGTTTCCAATACACTCAAACTGTCAGTATATACACAAACATTATGACAATTTCCTGTACTCAGAAGCTGAAGTGCTTGATAAATGGCCGTAGCTTCAGCTGTAAAGACGGAGCAGGACGTATGAAGGCTGTAACCATAACTGGCATTAGCATAGAATATGCCACAGCCAACATGTCCTGCAGTTTTAGATCCGTCTGTGAATACAGGCGTGTATGATGAATACTGACAGCGATGTGAATGGAAATGCTGTTTAAAAATCGTTGAGTTTGTGTCCGATTTTCGATGTTGTTGTTGGTTGGGTTTTGTGGCGCAAGGTCCAAAGAGGACAAGCTGCGCCAAAATTTTAACTTTAAAAATTATTGATAGATTTTAGGTAAAACCCAAACTCAACATTAAAAGGTTAAAAGACAAAAATTATTGTATATATTAATTTTAAAATCGAAATAAGTATAAGTATATGAACGCAAAATAAAATTCATAAAATTTAAATAAAATTAATGAAACCAATTTCCCTTAAAAAGGAAAAAAGGTTCCGGTGGGGTGACTCCCCCACTAAATCATACATGGTTAAAAGGTCGGTTGTAAAATATTTAAAACGGTAAACGTTAAAATCAGGACATGATATTAAAATATGAGATATAGTATATGGTACATCACACGTTTCACACCAAGGATTTAATTCACTTAAAAACAAATGTCTGTGTGTGAAACGTGTGTGTCCGATACGAAGGCGAGTCAATCTGACATCTGCTCTTCGTAACGGTAAAACTGATGATGGAATGGAAGATAGGAATATGGCACGCAGTTTGTTTGTGACCTGCATACTCCATAACTCCTGCCAGAGAGATTTAACAAATGTTTTAACAAACCTTCTCACGTCGAAAAGAGGGACAGATGAATGGAGTGAGGACGATGCAGCTTTAGCAGCTGCATCTGCCTTTTCATTTCCCTCTAGACCTACATGACCTGGGATCCAACAGAAAATGATGTCATAACCCTTGCCAGCAAGGGAATCCAATGCTCCGAAAATCTTGGACACAACTGGATGACAATTGTTATAGTTCTTCAACGCTTCTAAAACACTCAAACTGTCAGTATACATGCAGATTTTATTATACTGCTCTGTATTCACTAGCTGAAGGGCTTGATGAACAGCCGTAGCTTCAGCGGTAAAGATGGAGCAGGACGTATGGAGGCTGTAACCATAACTGGAATTAGCATAAAATATGCCACAGCCAACATGTCCTGCACTTTTTGAACCATCCGTGAATACAGGCGTATATGATGAGTACTGACAGCGTTGAGATAGATACAGCTGTTGAAAAACTGTTGAAGTTGTGTCCGATTTTCTAAATTGAGCAAAGGGATTGATGATTTTAATCTGTGGATCATACCAGGGTGGATGTGATTTCAAGTCCGTTTTAATAAAACGGACATCATATAGGTCTGTCAAAAATAGTTGATCTTTAGTTCGAGTGAGAAAGGGTTGGATGCTGTAGGGTCGAGCATCATACAGTCTCTTTAATGCAGGAGAATTGGCCAAGGAACGTATAGGATGTTGTCGGTCAGACATGACCTTTGCGTAATAATTGAGAGACAGCTGCATCCGTCTCAGGTCTAAAGGCAATTGCTGACAAATCGCATAAAGACTCTGAACGGGTGATGTGCGGAATGCGCCTGAACAAATCCTCAAAGCAGAGTGATGCACAGTGTCCAGTCTGCGTAAAACAGAAGACCTAGCAGATCCATACACAACACTTCCGTAGTCAATACGAGATAAAATGAGTGCTTGATAGACTCGAAGGAGTGACAAGCCATCAGCACCCCAAGATGTATTAGAAAGCACCTTGAGGATATTAAGCGATCGCTCACACTTCTTCCGCAAATGTAAAACATGCGGAAGAAAGGTCAACTTTCGGTCGAATGTCAAACCAAGAAATTTAATCTCGTTGACTACAGGTATTGTAGTGTTGTTCAGATGAATAACAGGATCGCTGTGAAGACTGGTCTTCTTGCAAAAATGGACACAGCAGCTCTTGCTAGGAGATAGTTTAAAGCCATTCTCTGCACACCATGCAGCTATTTTATTAACAGATGTTTGTAGTTGTCTCTCAATTAAACGCATGTTCGATCCTTGGCATGATATTTGCAGGTCGTCCACATACATAGTGCCATATACTGAAGGTGATAGAAGATGGAGGATGTGACTAATGAAAAGGTTAAAAATAGTTACGCTTAAAATTGAACCTTGGGGTACACCCTCGGCTTGATTAAAAGTATTGGACAAAAGGTGACCAATACGTACTTTAAAAACACGGGAGCGTAAGAAATTCTATAGGAATATCGGAAGATTACCCCGAAAGCCAAAATCATATAAACAACGGAGAACACCGTATCGCCACGTACGGTCGTATGCCTTCTCGATGTCGAAGAAGATGGAAACCAGATGATTTCTCCGCACAAAAGCGTTGCGGATTTGGGTTTCCAAGTAAGTAATGTTATCAAGAGTGGATCTTCCTTTACGGAAACCACTCTGATTGACATGTATATATTTATTTTCTTCTAAGACATGTACGAGACGGGCGTTGACCATACGTTCGAGAGTCTTACAAAGGCAACTCGTCAGAGCTATTGGTCGATAATTTGATGGTTCTGAAGGATCCTTACCAGGTTTAACGACCGGAATTACTATTGCTTCGCTCCAGAGTGATGGAAATTCATTTTCAGTCCAGATCCAATTGAACAAATACAATAAGTTCAACAGGGAATCTGGACTTAAATGTCGAAGCATTTGATAGCTAATTCCGTCTGGTCCTGGGCTGGTATTGTTGGCCTGCTGTAATGCTCGCTTCATTTCCAACATCCGAAACTCGCAGTTGTAAGGAAAAGCTTGACTTTTGGTGAAACGGATTTGTGTTCGCTCAGCTCGACTCTTCGTCCTTAAAAACGAAGGACTATAAGAGTCAGAACTTGAGACGCTGGCAAATGTTTCACCAATGACATTAGCAATATCCATAGGAGAAGAGTATATAGCAGCTCCGGTTTTTAATATAGGAATTGCAAATTCTCTATATATACCATTGGCTGCTTTTACTTTTCTCCATAACTGCTTACTGGATGTGGAAGATGTTATAGAGGATACATAGCGAGACCAGGATTCCTTCTGACTTTGTCGACGAGCTCTGCGAGCTAATGTTTTTGCTCTCTTAAATGCAATAAGGTTCTCCGTTGTGGGGTACCTCCGAAATAACCCCCATAACTTCCTTTGTTTTTTATATGTTTGTTGGCATTCATTGTTCCACCATGGTTTGCAACGCCGTTTTGGTTTAGAAGAACTTTTAGGTATTGCTGTATCAGCTGCACTTATAATTGTTTCAGTGACTTTATATACGGCATTATCAATATTCTCGATCGTAACCATTTTATCATCAACGACTGTCAATTGTGTAAATGACGTCCAATCTGCCCGACTGTACACGTACGTAGGTAGACGTTGTCCTACACTAGTACCTCCAGTCTGGGAGATGACGATTGGGAAATGATCGCTATTATGCAGATCATTCCCTACTGTTAAATTTAACAACGGCAGAAGTGACGGTGAACAAATGGCGAGATCGAGAGAATGAAATGTCCTTGTGGGTAAGTGGAAGTATGTTTTCTCGTCGGTGTTCATCAGACAGAGGCCATTA
This sequence comes from Latrodectus geometricus, assembly GCA_026290005.1. Lineage (NCBI taxonomy): Eukaryota > Metazoa > Arthropoda > Arachnida > Araneae > Theridiidae > Latrodectus > Latrodectus geometricus. Next base: position 6,277 of record JAPDSC010163424.1, read on the forward strand.
TCTGAAATAAAACCCTCAATCTGACGACCGCGAGAATTGGTATCGTCACTTCCCCACAAAGTATTATGGCCGTTAAAGTCACCGAGTATCAAATATGGTGAAGGCAGCTGATCAACTAATGTATCAAGTTCTTCTTGGCGGATGACATCATGTGGTGGTAAATACAACTACAGACTGTAATCAAGCATGTTGTATGAATTCTGACAGCTACAGCCTGTAGGGTTGTATTGATTGGATGGACAGTGCTGGGGAAGTCATTAGATGTTAATATGCAAACACCTCCAGACACTGCACCATCATCACCACAGTCTTTTCTAAAGCATTGAAACCCACGCATATTGATGTTATTTGTAGACTTCAGGAAGGTTTCCTGAAGTGCTATGCATGCGGGGTTATAAGCTGATATAATAGACTTGATGTCATCAAGATGTGAACGCAAACCATGACAGTTCTAACAAATAAAGGAAGTTATTATTTAAATTAAAGAGCTCCTCCCCCGGAGCTGGAAGGCGAGTCTTCTATCATTTCCTCGGGCGATAAATTATCGTCCGAAGGGTGAAGAAAGACAGCATCAGCTTCCAGGGATGACATGGCTCTACGGGTGGATAAGGAGGACTTTCGTAGGCCCTCCTTAGCAGATTTTAATTTGGAGGCCTTAACGCCTCGAGATTTAGCCAAAGCAGCTCTTCCATTTAATGTTGATTTTGGTCTTTCTGTTGTTAATTGGGGTAATCTCATAATAGGCAGTAGTAGGGTATCTGTTTGCGTGCTTGAGCATTTGGTGACTTTTTTTGTTGCGGCCGCATAACTCTTTCCATGCTGTGGCGTACGAGAGGCAACAATTTTCCTAGCCTCAGGATAAGAACAGTTGTTTTTAACCTTCAACGTCGTGATTTCTTTTTCATAAGCCCATTGAGGACAACTTCGAGAATAGGAGGGATGGTCACCGTGACAGTTTACACATTCCTCCTTCGCTGTGCAGTTCGAACTATCGTGGCCAACTACCGCGCAGCGAGCGCAGGTAATTTGGCCTCTGCAAGCGTTTCTCGAGTGTCCAAAACGCTGGCATTGAAAACATCTTAAGGGATTTGGAATGTGTGGTCGAACGGGAAGATTCAAGTAAGCAACTTTAATTTTTTCAGGAAGGTCTGGGGTCGCAAAGGTCAAAATGAGATGTTTAGTGTCAATAAACTGACCATCTCTTCTGACTCTAATGCGTTCAACTCCACAGACCTTTTGATTTTTCAAGTTGTCGAGAATTTTGTCCGTCGACGTGTTCAACCAATCCCTTGCAGAAATCACTCCACGTGAGAAATTTAAATTTCCATGAGGCTGCACGGTCACCTCTATGTTTGCCATCAATTGCATATTTACTATTTTGGCTGCCTGGGTTGAGTTAGCAACCTCTATCAATAAGTCACCTGATCTTAGCTTCCTGATACCCATTACTTCTCCAATAAATCCCGATATTCCCTTTTGTATGACAAAAGGGGACACTTTCTCAAATGATCCTACTTTTCTTTTCACAATAAAAAGTTTACAGTTTGTTTCATCAATAATATGCTCCCGTGGGAGAAAAGATTGTTTTCTATTTTCCATTCTAAATTATTAAAATTTCGGGACTTGACCACACCACCCACCACCGAGTCCAACAAGGGGATGCAGACCAGCTGCACCAGTGCTAGCCAAGTCCTATACGCTCACAGTACATCCCTGTGATGGCCTCCACCCTTAACGAGTCATCCAGCAGATGTACCGATCGCTTGATCCATAAAGCCGATTGATGTGCTGGCTGAGGACCACAACACACCTCCCGTTTACCTGAAGCAGAGGCCAAAGTAATGTGTTGGTCTCTGGGGGCCAGAATTACCAGGACCCTCCTTTCCAGGGACACGGGTCTCCACGCACGGCAAACACGTGGGTGATTTAGTCCCCAAGAGTAGCTAACAGCAACAGAGCGGCGACAGCTGCTCAAGGGGAGCCCTCAACCTCATGAGAAGCAACCACATTGAGGGGGAAAAGGAAGGGAAAGCAGAAGAGTAGAGGAGAGAAGAAAAGAAAGAAGAGGATAGATCACTGGGATACCTCGGGATTGTAACACCCGTGTTTACTTAAAGAAAGTAAACCCCCTGAGGGGCTGGAATATGCAGGTCTCAAATAAACTACGTGCCATATTTCCATACGTCATCCCTTCATTAGTTTTACCGTTACGAAGTGCTGATGTTCGTTTAACTCGCCTTCGTATCGGACACACACGTTTCACACATAGACATTTATTTCTAAATGAACTGAATCCATGGTGTGAAACGTGTGATGTACCATACTCTGTTTATCATATTTTAATTTCATGTCCTGATTTTAACTTCTATCGTTTTATATTTTTTCAAACAGATATTTTAACTATGTATGATTTAGTGGGGGAGCCACCCCACAGAAACCTTTTTGCCTTTTTAAAGGCAATTGGTTTTATTTATTTTATTTAAATAGTAGCACATCACTTTTATGAATTTTATTTTTACTTTCATTTTACTAATTATATTTTAGATTTTAATCATATGATATACACTTGTTTTTTGTATTTTAACATTTTAACGCTGAGTTTGGGTTTTTAACAAGGTTTTAATTAAATATAATTTTTGGCGCAGCTTGTCCTTATTGGACTTTGCGCCATAAAACCCAACCCAACAACAACAACAACAGCTCGGCTCGACTCTTAGTCCTTAAAAACGAAGGACTATAAGAGTCGGATCTTGAGAGGTTAGCAAATGTTTCACCAAAGACGTTAGAAATGTCTGCAGGAGAAGAGTATATAGCAGCTCCGGTTTTCAATACCGGAATTGGAAATTCCGTGTAGATGCCATTGGCTGATTTGACTTTTCTCCATAACTGCTTACTAGATGTGGAAGGTGTAATTGAGGAGACATAGCGAGACCAGGATTCCTTCTGACTTCAACGACGAGCTCTGCGAGCTAATGCTTTTGCTCTCTTAAATGCAATAAAGTTCTCCGTTGTGGGGTACCTTCGGAATAGCCCCCATAACCTCCTTTGTTTTTTATAAGTCTCTTGGCATTCAATGTTCCACCACGGTTTGCAACGCCTTTTTAATATAGAAGAGCTTTTAGGTATTGCTGCATCACCTGCTCTTATAAGTGTTTCAGTGACTTTATTTACGGCATTATCAATATCCTCGATCGTAACCATGTTATCATCAACGACTGCCAATTGTGTGAATAACGTCCAATCTGCCCGACTGTACACGTAAGTAGGTACGCATTGTCGCACACTACTACCTCCAGTCTGGGAGATGACAAGAGGAAAATGATCGCTTTTGTGCAGATCATTCCCTACTGTTAAATTTAACAATGGCAGAAGTGAAGGTGAACAAATGGCGAGATCGAGAGAATGAAATGTTCTTTGTGGGTGTGTGGAAATATATTTTCTCGTCGGTATTTATCAGACAGAGAGAGTTATCAGAAAAAAACTGCTCTATCTGACGACCGCGAGAATTAGTATCATCACTTCCCCACAAAGAATTATGTCCGTTAAAGTCACCTAATAATAAACAAGGTTTAGGCAGCTGATCAACTAATTTATCAAGTTCTTCTTGGCGGATGACATCATGTTGTGTCAAATACAAAGTACAGACTGTAATCAAACACGATGTGTGAATTCTAATAGCTACAGCCTGTAGAGTTTTATTAATTGGATGGACAGTGCTGGGGAAGTCATTACATGTTAATATACAAACACCACTAGACACTGCACCATCGTCACCACAGTCTTTCCTAAAGCAATTAATTCCACGCATGTTAATATTATTGTTGGACTTCAGGAAAGTTTCCTGAAGTGCCAAACATGCGGGATTATATGTTGATATTAGAGACTTGATGTCATCAAGATGTGAACCAAACCATGGCAGTTCCAAGAAACAAAGCGGAGCTGGAAGTCGGGTCATCTAGCAGCTCCTCGAACGATACATCGTCGTCCGAGGGATA
>JAPDSC010163432.1:0-13102 GCA_026290005.1 Latrodectus geometricus
TATATTTGGCTTAAATATGCAAGTTGCTTAGCATAACATACATTTTAGAGCTTACTAATTTACATGAAATCATAATTTATCATCATGAGATTTCTGTTGTGAAAAACCACTAACTCAGGGAAAATTTTCTTTAAATAATAGATTCTATCATTTATTATCTCTGATGCTATTTTTGCAGAGAAATATAGGAGGAAAAACCATATATACTTCAATATAAATCTTTTATTTCCAAATATTTTAGTTAATATAAGTTCTTATAAATAAGGAATATATAACATGAATCTTAAATTGAAATTAAAAAAATTAATTCTTTTTACTATATGAACTTAAAAGAAAATTGATTAATAAATTTTAAATGGTGACATTTTTAATTTATAGCTTATGGGCACAAATGGCCATTATCGTCATTTTGAATTTTTTGGCGACAAAAAACTGGTGCCAAAATAACATAATTATGATGTAATGTCATGAAGATGTCTAATTATGATGCAATAAATTCGTAAGAAAAGCTTACACATCTAAATAACTAATTTAAATCTGATTAATAAAAAGCGTAAACATATATTTTTGAAATATTAAGATTTAAAAAAAGAAAATATAATAGTATTAAATAAAATACGAAAAGGGAACAAAATGTTCTAAATTTCTTCCTGATGATGTAAACACTAGGGATGCCAAAATAGAATTTTTTACGTAATTATTATTATTCTCCAGCTCTATGACGTCATAAGAAGCAGGTTTCCAGATAAACAAGGAAATTTGCCAACTCAAAACTTGACATAGTGGTTTATACGCCAGCTGTCCCTTTGCGATATTCCAATTAATTATCTTTTCAATTTCCAATAAATTTTGAAGTGGTTTTAAAAATAATAATCTTATTTAAATAATCCATATAAAATATAAATTCACAGTAAATGCACAGCAATTCTTGTTGAAACATAATAATATGTTTCCAAGCTATTTTCAAAATAAATCCTAATTTGTCCTAAAATAATCTATTGGTGTTAATTATCAAAACAATGTCATGGGTCATTTACATATTTTTAAAGTTCTACGACAATTTTATTTGACAGTATTTTATTTGATTTTAAATTCCATCATAATTCTTTAAATAAATTTGTGTAATTTTATATTTTAAATTCTTATGCTTCTACTGGAGTATGTATACATCTAAATTCTAAAATGTCTGATATTTAACCAAAGATGATTTTATAATTTTAATCCCTCATTATTCTTAAGCAAAATATTAAAAAATGCACTACATACGTAAGTCTTTTAGGGAATCGAAAATAATTTTCATAAAGCCAGTTCGGATTTGTGAAAAAATAAAGATTCGTCCCACATCTAATTAAGCCATATTTTCTGGAATACACTCTACAATTAAACAAAATAAAGAAAAAAAACTCTTTTTGCATATAGAATGGATTGTATTGATCGATATATCAAATTATATGTAACCTCAGTCATACCAATTCACTTTTACATTTCTCCTATATTTAAACATAATTATTTTATTGCATAGATATCAGTTTAATGAGAAGGAAATTAGTGGATATTTCAATTTATATGTCTACTAGTTTTTTCTATCTCAAGATTAAAAATTATCTTAGATTTTTTTTTTCTTCTTGTATATTTGTGTCAGTAAATGTCAAGTTCAGTTCAAAAACTTTTAGTTTTCTTCTAACTGAAAGAATAAATAAAACAAGTTAGTAAATATTTTATTATAATCTGAATGTGCTAAAAATATATGTTGTTATTTCAGCAGTGTAATATTTAAAATTTATATTCTTGCTTTCTGGATACACTATTCAGTTTCACAAATGAAATAAAAATTTAGGAAAAAGTGATAATGATTTAGTTTAAAACAAAATATTTTAAACAAGGGTAAAATGTTTTACTCTATATAATCCTATTATTTTATTTATTTATTTATTTATTTATTAATTTTTTTTTTTTTTTTTGCTTTTAGCTTGTGGATTTTATAATTTTATGAAATGGTGATATTTTTTTTTTAAATTGAAGTGAACATTTAATATTATAGCTGAATCATAATATAAAATGGGAAAAATTAAATTTTATTTAAAATTAACAAATTTAGAAAAACCATCTCTCATCTAATTACCTAAAATATTTGAAAAGATAAACTTAAAATATTATCACATGCTAAACAGGAATCCGTGCAAGAAAAATGCTGAACAGCAAAAAATTATTTGTGATGAAAATAATTATTAAAATATACAACTATATAATACAATATATAAGAAAATTAATAAAAAACATAGCAGTAAAAATTAAAAAGAAATTTACACAGATAAAATAGAAAAAATATTGTCTGATTTCAGTAAATACGATGGGACAAATTACATGAATATTTGGATTTTTTCCTATCAGATGAAATGGACACGAATATATCGGCTTATAAGCGAATAAAACTTTAGTATGTAACCTTAGATATCTTCAGATTACAGTTATTATCACTTATTTTCTCTTTAAAAGAAGATGAAGATGTAAGGTTACGGGTAATAGGAGCGGCTGTATCCCAGTGTACGGTACGCTATGTTTATACAATTAATATAATTATGCAATATACAATTAATATAATTATATAATATAAAATTATATTATTTTACAGAAATAATATAATTTTATTCAATATTATATACAATTAATTAATAATTGTATATATGCGTACCGTTGTATATATGCGTATCGTACAAGGAGCGTACCGTTCACTGGGAATTAACCATAGGAGCTTTTTTATCCTCAAACATGCAGCCTGTTTAAAAAAAAAATATCGAAGTGAAATTTAGTAGCAAAACACACACAGATTGAGGAACTAGTCTTCTTCAAGCTAAACCTCAAAATTTAGAAAATCTTGTTCAAAATAATAGATATACTACTAGAAAAATAAGTTCAAAAGTAATCATTTCCAATCTTTATTAATTTCATAACTTGCATTGCTATTCAAGAGTTATTCCTGTAGTAATGACTAATAATTATTTATACGATGACCAAATAAATGATATCCTGTAGTGCATTGTTGAGTCTGTTACCTCCAATGTGCAGAACATGTACAAACAATTTTACAAAAATATTTTTCAAAAAGATAACAATGATACTGAACTTAACCATCCGATACATTTTCTTGACATTTTTTAAAGCTTTTCGGGATAGTCAGTGAGTGGAATTAATCCTGTCTTCCTTTACGATCCTCAATACTGAAAACTTAAAGGATTGTGCTCAAACTCCAGGTTTTTATTACTTTGCCTCTCTCTGTTATAAAGCAGTTTGTGATGAATAGAAGCTCGTGATACTGGCCGAGTCATATAATCCTATCATGATATTGAGTTTCCACATAACAACAAATTCCTTTTTCTCTATTTTCTTTCGACAGAAAGCATACTATGAAGTTTCTAGTTTTGCTCATGGAAAGATTCGATCTGTACGAATCGCTGCAAAGGACAAAAATTGTAAAGTTGTGAAAATTGTGCTGTGATTAATTAAGGAAGATTGAACAATTAAATATTTGAGAAAGTATTTCGAACAAAGATCAAACATTTCATTGTAAAAAATATATATATATAAAATAAAAATAATAAAAAAAATTATCTTAGAATTATTTATTTTAACGAATTGAAGAAACATTCTTTAAATAATCACTTAATAATACTATACAGCAAATGCAATCTTGGTAAAAAAATTTCATTAGCAAATAAATTTCAAAATAAAAGTTACCTCAAAAAAAAAAAAAAAAAGTTTTTAGACAGAAGATAATTCTGAGTTAAATTAAACGAAATAAATAAGAATGAAAGCAATAAAAAATTAAAATTTTATATATATCAAAGGTTAAAATTATGAAAAACTTGAAAATGGTGAAAACTTACTTCCCATTGAAGAAACGAAACGTAATGGAAAGCAGTTTAAAAGGAGCAAGCCGCAAATTAGGAGTTGACAGTTGTGGGGATTCATGCCGCGGCAGTTCATGCCCATTTCACTGGGACTCTATTTAAGGCTGTACACGCTTGGAGGTGGTCAGAATTCAAGTTGCCTGTATTACAAATTGGGCACGCTTGGGAAGTCAATATTTTCAAACCATATGGGTTTCTGCTTAGCAATCATTCTAAAAATTTCTAATATACATTTTATGGTGATTCTGTTTAAGCTGCTTTTGCGATAAATTTATTGCCACACTTGTATATTTTATATGTAAATTTTCTTTATTTTGAGATAGATAGATAGATGGATAGATATATGCTTTGAAATTTAGATAGACAGTTAGATAGATAGATAGATGGATAGATATATGCTTTGATTTTGATTTTAACAGTGATAAATTTATTACTAGTAATTTAATCTTGTTTAAGGATATTTTTAAAAAATATTAAGTACAAAAATAAAACTACGGGGATACTTACTGTTAGACGGAAAAGATTTGTTAAAATGTTTAATATTGGGTTAATTACTATATTAAAAATAAATGCAATATTATAGTATGTAAATATGATAAATTACTTTACACATTGTATAACAGATGGCAGCACTAACAATAACTGCTGTTAAATAGATAAACCATTTACTCCCTTTAAGCATTCACGCCCAAAAACACTTTGAGCCAATCATGCAAAAGAATTCAAAGAGTTTGATGGTCTGATTTCTGTTTGTCCTATCAGCTAAATTTATTCAATTTATGTCACCAAATAGGAGGAGAGTATACTTTGACTAATGATAGTTATTAGTTTAACTGTATGGTATGAAGTTCAAATATGCCAACTTTATAGTGTAAAAATTATCTGCAATTTTTTTTTTCTAAACTAAGTATTAATATATTACGTAACACCTAATAAAAGAATATTAATTACAAATAGAGTTTAAATCTAAAATGAAAGAAAGTGAATTCCGTTTATAATAAGCAATTCTCTCTATTTCTATAATAAGAATCTGAAAGTGTTGCAAATTATATTATGAAAATTTTATATCATTTACATAATTTTCCGGAACAACTTTGATATACCCCCCCAAAAATTAATCGCCAAATCTGGCACTCCTTACGGTAACCTGCAAAAAATAACAAACGAACTAGAGAATGACCTTGAATTACCCTACATCACGAGCTGACGCGTGATTTACTCTTCGGCAATAGCGCCACATCATGCGCTGGCGTTTCATTGGCTCTTCGGCGATCACGCCATGTCATGCGCTGGCGTTTGATTGGCTCTTCGGCGATCACGCCACTCCACGCGCTAATATTAAAATTAAAATTCTTATTATAACTAAAAACTTTTGGAATATTTAAAATATAGGTTTTATCGAAATTTCTTTTTGAAGCGATCAAGCGGATTTCTGAATTGCTGAATTTTGCTGCTAATCTGGTTGTATTTTCCAATTATATTTTTTTATTATTAATTATTTTTATCTTTCAATAGTGCTAATATTAAAATTAAAAATTCTTATTATTAAAATTAAAAATTTTTTAAATATTTTAAGATGTGTTCTATCGCCATTTCTTTGTGAAGTATCAAGCGGATTTCTGACTTGCCGTATTTTGCTGCAAATCTGGTTGTATTTTCTAATTATAATTTTTTCTATTAATTAGTTTTATCTTTTAGCTTTCAATATGCCTAGTGTACATAGTGTTGTTGAAAAGTTTCAGGGAATTTTGAGTCAGAAAATTGATAGTTGTGCTGTATTTTCGTCGGGTAGGCCGACAGTTGGAAGGCCAGGTATTGTTAATTGTTTGTTTTTACATCATTTGTCTCAAGATATTCAGATGCTAATTGATTTTTTAATGGAAGTTGGATTGCTGAAGGCTGCAGTGTGTAAGAAATGTGGGTCTGATATGAAACAGAAGTTGAAGAAGTCGTATTCGGATGGATTCGTGTATGTTTGTCGCAAAATGGTAGATGGTAAGCAGTGCAACACCGAAATGTCAATAAGGCATAATTCTTGGTTTTCGAAGTCCAAGCTTAAGTTGTTTGAGATCTTATTGGTCACGTATGAAATTTTGAGAGGCACTAAGACAGGAAGGATTGCAGAGGAGTATGGTTTCTCCAGTACAACTTTAGCAGATTGGAGGCAATTTATTAATGAGACCATTTTGAACTATATTGAGGAGAAATCTGAGAAGGTAGGTGGTGATGGTGTTGTTGTGGAAATAGATGAGTCGAAGTTTGGCAAAAGAAAGTATAATAGGGGTCATAGTGTTGATGGTCAGTGGGTTTTTGGTGGGGTTGAAAGGGGATCAGGCAAGGTTTTTTTAGTTGCTGTGCATGATAGGACTCAGGAGACGTTGTTGTCGGTGATTAAGGAATGGATTAAGCCAGGTACGACCGTTTATTCAGATTGTTGGAAAAGTTATGATTGTTTGACGGATGAGGGTTTTGAGCACTTAAAAGTAAACCATTCTTTAACATTTGTAGACCCCGATTCCGGGTGTCATACAAATACAATAGAAAGTACGTGGAGGCATGTTAAAGCTTCTTTGCCTACGTACAATCGCAAGGCAGATTATAAATTTTACCTTGCGATGTACATGTTTCGTAAGTCATGTTTAGCGGCTAATGTTGATTGTTTCAATAAATTTATTGAAATTGCTGCTGGGGTAAATTGGGAGGAATTCAAAATTTCTGTATAAATAATTCTTTTTATTAGATTGCCGACACGTATTTTCAATTGGATTTGTTAAAATTTTTGTGTAAATTGTATATAATGTTATTCAGTGTCATTTATTTGTATTTTTTAGGTATTCCTTTTCTTGTATTTAATGATTCCGTATTTTTTATGTATTAATTATTTGTATTTATCACGAATCCATTTTTGTGAGAGAAAAAAAAGCGCGAAAACAAATATTTTGCTTGGCGAGGAAAAAATTCGCCAAATTTCCGATTTGGCGACTTTTGGGGGGGTATATCAAAGTAGTTCCAATTTTCCAATTACATGCTTAACCTAATAAACGAAAATTAAATACTTAAAAATATGCAAAGTAACATTACGCAATGCTTCTTAGTTTTTGATTATAAAATGACGTAAGATATGGGCGTGTCTCAGTTTTATCAATCAGCCAATAATTAGCGTTAGATTAATCCTTTCCTCTTATATGCGCAGACAGTGTTCAAGGCTTCTCCCAATCACTATATGATCTATGGTGAGTGGATTGACTAAAAAACGATTTTTAAAGATTCATGGCTAGTGAACTTGGTCTAGCCTGTTTCTACATCATGAGTAATGACATGATTGTTGCTGTTGTCTTATTAATCGTGATTTCCATGTGGCAGTATGAAATTGGATATACAAGAAATCATTGATGAAATAAATAATGTAGACTTTAAATTTAGTACGTAGAAGAAGAGTACGTAGTTCATGACATATTTTGATTGTGACAACAACTTGGATACTTAATAAATTATTTTAAAATTCTGTGATTTGTTCACTTTTTCATGTATATATATATATATATATATATATATATATATATATATATATATACAGTGATTACCCATTTTATGGTCTTTTTAATTGTCTTTCGTGTAAAATAAGTCATTCAAATAAATACATTGCAATAAATAGGTTAATTGGAACCTGCATACAGCTAAAATTACTTTAGTATTACATTTATCTATCTAAAATTTACTTTTCAGAAACTTTTTAATATTTACTTTGATGCTTTACACTTACCTATCTAAGAACTATTTTGCTTATCTATTCAATATTTCAATACAATTAATTTCCCTTTATACTTAGTGGAAGTTTTTAGTGTGTATCATTGTATAAAAGTTTCTATAATTTAAAGTTAAGATTGTTAAATTAAGTTAAACTTGGTGAACTGTTATTAAACTGGAATTCTGGATGCTCGCTTCTCAGATATATTATTCCTTTATTTTAAGGAAATTTCAGAATACAGTACTTTAATCACATATTTAAAATTTATTAACAATTTATTTAAATCCCATACTATAGGTTATTGCCAATACAGTAACATCTAGAAAGTTAAACGAAAAATATATATATGTATATGCCATGAATTGAAAAAAAACTTTTTTTTAATAAAAAAAGAATTTAAAAATTAAAAATGTTGTGTTTAGCTTTGGAGAAATTTAGAATAAAAGCAAAATGAAAGAAAGAAATGAATACTGAGCTCCCGCACGTTGTTCAAAAACTCCTACAAAATGGAAAACAAGTTGAAAAATAATAACAGCGTTTTCAATTTATGAAGATATGGCGAGTGACATGAAATTAATTGAAGGAGTCCAACTGCAGCAAATGGAGTGAGGAAGCTGAACAAACTAATATATTAGGATGACTTCCAGGAAACATCTGAGGTCTTCTCTGCAACGACGGGCCACATGTGGACTAGACGCAGGACAAATTGACATAGATAAGGCCAATTCCGCAATATCACCCCCCAGGCCTTTGCATACATGTAATGATTTCAGATTAGGTAAGTGATTTTCATGAGCTTTGGAAGATTTAAATTACAGCATACTTTTATTTAGCTATTCTTTTATAGTAATTCTGGTGAAATCGATGTTATTAATTTGACGACTTTTTAAAAAAATAACAATTAAGTTGAGATACAGTGTAATTTTTACATTTTACATTTTCCTAAAAAGGTTTGAAAAATTCTTTCTTTATTTGAAAAGGTTATTTTTTAGGCCTCTTTATATACCTATGATTGTCATTTGCTTGGACAATTTAATATCATGTTATTTATTTTATCTTGCCTTTGGAAAAATTCAATATCATGTTGCTTATTTTATTTTGTTTTTGGAAAATGTAATATGTTGCTTATTTTATTTTGTTTTTAGAATATTCCTGAGAATATGAGTTAATCTTCATCTTTCGAAACTTATCATTTTACTTTTGATATACATCATTACCATATATTTGGAATCATGTATCTCATATATATATTTTTTTAATTATGTTATCTTTGGAAGAAATTAAAGTTTAGAATTATCTTCGATTAAACAATTATTACTACAATTTACCCAAGAGCATTTGTTGAAATGTTCCTTCTCTTCAAAAGTTCATAGGTTGGATTCCCACTTGATTGGAGGATTAGATTTTGTGATTTGAATTCCGCTTTAAATTATAAATTTTAGTAGAATTTTAGTATCTCTTATCTGTAAAATACTGATCGCAGACTGACAAACAAATAACTCAATATAGTAGTACTTTTAACATAATATGAAAATTAAGAATACTATTGTTTAAAATATTTAACAACTTTTGGCGAATATATTTTTGGGACTAAATAATGTGCTAATCTGTAAAACGAACAATTTATGTATCAGTGAATACATTAAAACAGAGAATGCTTAACAGAGAAAAGTTATACACAAATGAAAATTTTAACAAAATATTGCGCAAAGGATAAATTTTATAAATATGTATCAGCAAAAAGTGATAAATATGACATGAAATAATCAGGCAAAGGATATAGAAAGTTAAGTCGAATAAATAAGATTTTATCATCCTTAATTATGGTATAAATGTTTTATCACATTCATTAATGAGACTCGTATGACAATGCTTCTCCCTTGAAGGTCTCTATTTACAAAGAAACCTTTTTTTAAAATCTATTTTATTAACCAAACCATTTTAAAAAAACATAAAATTTTCTGAAGGTTGGGTGCCTATGAGAAACTGTATAAATCTTTAAATTCACATCAACAATTAAAACCTTTTATGTTATGATGAATTTTTATATTTGCTGAAATATTTTCGATTCCTCTTCATTCTTAAACTCTATATGAAATGCCAATTAATTCCCACATTATTATTACCCATTACGATTTTTCATATTTGCTCTTTTTTCTAATCAATGGGATTATCTTTATAAGAACTTAGGATATTTTGATTGACAAAGGAAAATTATTCTTGGAATATGGTACAAACTATACATAGAATTTTATAAAAATATTATAGCAATGATTTTCTACAATAGTTCTTGGTCATCAGTATGAATGCAGTTAATGTAAAATTTGGAAACAATAAATGATCTTTTAAAGTCCAGGTGATTATTTAAAGTCATGGATTTATGGTCAAATAAAGAAAATGAAATTTAAGCTTTGTATACCTCGTATTTATAACAAAATTACGCAAAAGTTGTTAGAATATGATTATAATATTTTCATATATTTTCTTTATCCCGTCAGGAATCGCTTAAGAGTTAAAGACTTTGGTAAAAAAATTACAGAAATATCGTATAATGATTTGCAGGAAAATTATTCATAATTAGTGGATTCAACTGACTCACAAGAGAAATATAGCCTGAAATTCAGAAATACCTTTTCTGATACATGCTATACACAAAATCATGTTGTCTGTCTCCTGTTGTTCTATAATGACTGAGGTAGAGTTGGAGGTATTCATTTTAAAAAATCGTTCGACAATAAATCTAAGTGGACAGCCAAAGCCTGAATGCACTTGTAAATAATTTTTAATATTCATGGAGCATTTTTTCTGGTAAACTTTCCACAGATAAAGACCATATTCACGTGTAATTAAGTATAAACTTCTTACAGAAATCTCTCAAGCACTCACCATTACAGATGTTCTTTAAAAGAAGGAAATAAATCACTTATCTCTTATTATTCAATAATGACATTGATCAAAACAGAGATTTTCTACTCCAAAGACCATTGTCCTACCATAAGCCAAGGTTTATACTACATGTTGTTTATACTACATGAATCTTTTGACATTATGTAGATGGCAACCTAATATTTTATGACCATTGTAAGACAGTTTACTTAAGACATTGTGAGGCATTTAAATTAAATCATTCTAAGAAATTAAGACATTAGTGTTGAATAAGTACTTATCCATTTCTGAAATGAAATCTTATTAAATTCAAATTACTAATATTTTACTTTAGAAAAGGCCGGCCAGTGGAAAAGTGGTTAGTATTACTGACTCCTGGGCTGTTCATCCCGAGTTCAAATCCCGGTTTGGGCATGGACGTTTCCTTTCTCTCTCTGTGTGTATCTTTGTCCTTCCTTCTTTTGAGATAATGGTGTGGTTCACCCTATAAACGGGTTTGTGGTTGCGTGACGTGGGTAATGTAACTCGTACATTCGTGACTTGGTTCACAAGTGCCCACTGGGTAAAGCTAAAATGAGTAGTAGTTTCCGGCCTTGTTGTGGGCGACGGGTCCAGTCATACAGTGTGCACCGCCATTAAATTTAAAAAAAAAAAAAAAAAAAAAAAAAAAAAAAAAAAACTTTAAAAAATTTCAAGAGAACGTATGATAGAATATTGATATATGATTATTCTTTAAGATTGTTTATTAATTTAGTAGTTATGCAGTAGGTTTGTCACAATTTTTCTTTTACTTATTGCTAAAGTAAGGCAGTAATTTCAAAAAATTCTTATTTACACTTTATATTAACATTAAAACTGCTAGCACTTTTGAACTGTCTAACCATCTGCATAATTTATTTAAATCGTATGACAAGTTTTACTTGTTCTCTTATCGTTGGAACTATACCAAGTAAAATTGGCGAGAAACGCAAAACTAAGCCTACCCTACATCCTGTTAAAAATTACTTCAAACATAATCTCATGAACTCCTCACAATAAATTTTGATTTCACAAAATAAAAAAAATGCCAAATGTAATTTCCCAGAAATCATATTCAAAATACATATATTTTCAGTTCAGTTAGAAAATTAATTTAATTTGCAGATTCCAGGAAAATACAAATTTTCCCATGAAAAATGCAAGTTATTTCCGTTTCTTATATATACATTTTTATCACAAAATTCGAGTAAATATAGCTTATTGCTCCTCCGTATCCTCTTTTAAATGCATCATGTAGATTTCCTGTACTATTAGGAAATATTTCCTTTTTTTCTAAGTGGAAGCACTCACAGTAAGAGCTTGCTTCTAATAAATGTACGTAATTTATTTAATAATAGCTCTTGAAATAATGGGTTTATACGAGACACAAAAAGAAATTTCTGAAGTTAATTATAAGCTTCAGGAGCATTAATTAAAAATCAAATTAACGATTTCCTTCTCGGTTGTAATTACTTCTGACACCTTATGTTTATGTTTCCCACGGAATTCATTAAACGCCTTAATTACTCGGAGAGACTGTTTTGAATCTTTTTGAAAAATATTTGATCGTTTTGGCGAAGATTTTCTAAAAACGGTTTTGAAAACCGGCGTGTGTTTGCAGAGATAAGCATTTAGCGAAATCTTTATTTTCACTTCAAGAGAATCTTTGTGTGTTGCCTATTATCTCTGTAATATTTAAAAATCAATTTTCAAGGAGTATCTTTGTATCTAAACTTTCACCTTAAGGCAGTTAAACTCATCAAAAAAATTTAATAAACAAATTTACATTTAAGATTCATATATCTATGTCTCCATAGGCTTTTCTTTATCTTTTATTTCATTGTTTTATACTTCATTTTCACCAATTCAGTAAAATAAATTTGAGTAACTAAGCTCTAAATTTCATAGAATATAATTGTGTTTCATGAATTAGTTGCTTGATTTCCTCAACATTTTGTTTATTACCAACATATTCAAAGTATTATCTTATTTCTAAACTGAATTCAGTGGCATAATAGAATGTATGGAGACCAAGACCTATAGTTCCCATATCAGGTTTCTGGGCTGCAGGTTTCTTGCATATCAGGTTTCTTGGTTTTCTTGGATCATAAGTGCCTGTCAAATGGTGTGCCTAAGATGAAATCCCAGTGTTTAGATCCCAAGGATGATTGTGTTCGTTTTTGTAGACCCATTGAAGGGGTAAAAGGCTAAGTCGGCCTTGCTCGTTCATAGGATAGAACCTCGGACCTATGCCTGGGGAGCGTGAAGAGCTACCCCTACACGACAGGGCTTCATTATCTTACTTATAATTGAAAATCATATTCAAAAGTGTTTTCTATCTTAAAAGAATTTTTCTAAATATGTTTATAGCTTTAGTAAACATCAAAATTGCAATTACTTAAGGCTATTTCAGATATCAAATTTGAGTAATATATTTTATAATAGTGTTATAAATCATGTATTTAACAAATCACAATTTAAATAGTTATCCCTACTTAAATTGTGATTTGTTAAATACATTAAAGTAAAATATTTAAATAGA
>JAPDSC010163437.1:0-28211 GCA_026290005.1 Latrodectus geometricus
ATGATTTTTCCTATGTTATAATTTTTTTTATTTAAAAATAATCATTTTGTTACAAAATCACATTAAAAACTGAAATGAAGATTAGTTTTTTTAGATTATCTTAGCACAAATAATTTTTAGCTGAATATTATAAATAGACCAGTTCTTTTTTTTTTTTTTTTTTTTTTTTTTTTTGCAATTGTTAAGACAATTCAATTGAGTCAGAATAATTAAGCAGTTTTTCCTTAAGATTTTATTTTATATTTATTTTGTTTTAACTGTATTTGATATTTTATTAATACTTAAAAAAATTAATTCCAAATTGAAGAAATCTTAAATTGACTATCAGTTAAAAAGTATATATTCTACAACTATTCAAAGCATCCCCAACAATGCAATTTTATTCAAACATTTTATGTTTATGTTGAAAAGTCTATTTTTTCTTTTAGAAATGTTGATATTAAAAAGGAAAAAAAAAAATATAAAGTTTAATTTTTTTAATGAACTAAAATAATTAAAACTTAATTAAGTGAAATTGCTGTAAAGTAGACTTTATAAATACAGATATTTGGCACAGCACTGGAAAGAAAGATCAAATCTAAAAGCATTGCGTAAATAACATGCTAATTTTTTGTTCAGTAATCAGTGACATAAATTCAAATTTTCTGTAATCTTATATGAAAGCGTGATTTCTATGTTTATTTTCATTATATTAGAAAGTAATTGAATTCATAGCAAAATTCTTGTAACAGTAATCTTTATTATAATTTTGTTCTTTATAAGTTTTTATCTTAAATTCTCTTATCTAGTATTAAACTGCATAGATATTTTCTGAATTTAATGAAAAGTGAAAGATTTTTTATCTTCTAACTTATTGTGATTTTATACTGCTATGGAAAGTCTTTTTAATGATTTTGCTAAAATAGTTTATGCTATCATTCTTTATAATTTATGTGGTTTGTATATTTTAGTTAATGAGATAGATGACTTTTTATTACTGAATAATAAAAATACTGATTTTTTAATTATTCAATACTTGGGGAGGACCAGGGATGAATTTTATTTCTCTTTCTCTGTGTTTCTTGTCCTTTCTTGAGACGATGTATAAATGTGGCCCCCATAAACAGGTTTGTGGTGGTGTGACTTGGGTAATGCTACTCGCCTCCATGACTTGGTTCACAAGTGCCCTCTGGATAATGCTGAATTAATATCAATTTCTGGCCTTGTTGTGGCAAAGAGGTTAATCACCCATTGCCTGCCATTAATATATATATATGTAAAAGAAATTCAAAACTGAATAATAAAAATTTTAAACAGTCAATAAAACAAAGTCCTTATAATTTTCTTTTTCTAATGAAACTTTTTTAACTATTATTTTTGAAGAGAAGCTTTTCAGAACCTACTCATTGTTTCATAATTTTTATCTCAAAAAATAACAAAATTAGACAAATGATTTTGTGATGAATGAATTGTCTGCTTTGCCTAATAAAAATATAATGATATAAAAATGAAGATATATAAAATATAATTATTTTATGTTCACTTTAAAAAAACCTTAAAATTATTTAGTTTTTCATTTGATTTATTTTAGTCAGAAAAACCATTTTTTAAATAAATTGTTTGTTTTGTCGGTCAAAAATTAAAGAATTTTTACTATTCTCAATTTTAAACAAGACATTAAGCATTGCAGAAAATGTTATTTATGGAGCCTATAAAAATTGAATTTTGAAGATACAGAATTGAAATGTTTATATTATTTATACATCTCATCTATTACCTCAATACTTGAACACAAAAAAGTAATTTATTGGTTCATTTTATAATGAAAAATTAAAGACTTTGGATGAAATTGGAAATGTGCTGTTGTTTTTTTCATTGAAATTATCAATGAATTTAAAGTTGCATATGTTCTTATTTCATGTAAATTGGTAAAATTAAAAAGTATTTTCATCTTTACCTGCGTTTACATTAAACAATTTCTATTATGATTAAAAAGTTTAAGTGGAAATCAAATAACTTGATCTTTTCTAAATTTTAGACTTGCAATCATTTCTTAATTTGGTCAAAATATCACTGAATAACTGATTCATTTCCCCCTTTTTAAGGCTGTGGGAAACCTAACTTCCCATCATTTTCATTAATTATAAATGTCAATGGTAGCTATTTTCTCATGTGATTTGCACTGTCATCTGCGTATAACTTTAGAAAATGAAAAACTATATATATCCATAAAGGGCTTTTTTTATTTAAAAATGTGGGTAATGTTAAAGGTTAGCATGTGATAAAGAACAGAAGCTTGCAACTAGAGACCATTTTCCTCTTATGCGTCTATTTAATTGATTTTTCATAGAGTTTATTTGCTGTTTTAAACACAGAATTTATAAATTTGTTTATTAGTACAAAAGTTCAAGCCTTTAGCATATTCTATAAAATCTGTAAAATTTTGATATATAATTGGCATTATATTATTTTGAATTGTATTTGTATATTATTTGGATGGAAATTTCTGATTTGTTTTAGTCAAATTATGTTTTGCACTTGCTGTGGAAATGTATAAGAAACACGAGAAATATATAGCAGAGGAAATTGTTGAATTACTTCTTATTCTCTCAAAATGATTGAGGGTCTATATGGATGATGAAAGAGCTCAAGAATTTTTAATCACGGATTGTAGAAGCGTTGAATTATGTGCTTCATAACTAAGTGTTAGTAAAGTTACAAATAAAGATAAAAGACAGATGTGAACCAAAGAATTGATTTCATATTCAAAATTATTCTAGTGATATTGAAGGTGAGAATAATAAGTAAAAGTTTTTAAATGTTTGAATGCAAAATAAATTTAATTTTGCAGATTTTAGTATGTACAAATTATATAAATATCATGTAATGTGTTAGAAAAAAAAATTCAACACACACAACATTTTACCTTTGATCAAGTCCCTGTGGGTAATAAGAAACATATTTACTTCAAAAATTTACTTTCTTTTAGTTTTATATATTAAGCTAAATAAGTTTATTTTTACAGATCAGTCGCAATCATAAAATATATTTTAGTGCATTATAAATAGAAAAAAAAAATGCTGTATAAAAGATTAAAATTAATTGGAAAATAAAAATAATAAAGAGCAAGTGAAAAATATAAAATTGAATATAAACTCACTTCTCTATTGGAGACATATTATGTCCAAGTTTTTTATTTTATTTTCATTAAATTAATTTATAATTAATTTTTTCTTTTAAACATTGTAATCCAGAAATGTTACAAATAACATTTCCAATCATTTCCTATTCTTACAGTTAAAATAAATAATACCTGATATGTGCCAAAAGTTATTTATGGTTGAAATTACTGAATTTTTTTAAAACCCTCAACTTCTACAATGCATCTTTGTTCTTTCTTTCTTTTCTTTTATTTTTTTTATTTATGGTATGTGACAATGAGTAAAAGCATTCAAATGAATAATCTAAGTAATTGATTTTCTAAGTTCATAATAATAGTTCTTAAGTTCAGAAAATTAGTAATAAAAGGTGCCAGTAACTTCTATCTTTTCTTCAGCTAATATATCTTTATCTTTTATATTCTGCCATTTTTAACTGCTCAACCTTTTATTTATTTATTTTTTTTATATGTTCTTAGATTGAAATGGCATATTGTGATCCTTATCTGTTGTAATTTATATTCATATTTATAGACTTTGACAATTAGCAGAAATAACTAGAAAAAGGTTAACATGCAAGAGAAGATGATTATTATTAAAAAAAAAAAAAAAAAAAAAAGAACTTAAAATTTAAAGGAAAAATAATTCCCAAATATAAAGAGAGTAAAAAACAATAGTATTAAGATAAATCTAGATTATATCTTCATTTGCCCCTTTGCATACATCTGCTCTTGCTTAAACAAGGAAATTTTAAGAAATAAGTGCAAGCCTATGCTCAAACTAAAATATTATCAATATTAATATTGCATCTTTTAATTATTAAAAAACTTGACAGAAAAATAGTTAAACTTTTATAGTTGTACCAAAATATTTTAATAACCAACTATTTTTTATACCATAAAAATTAAAATAAAATATTTAATTTAGTAGAAGGGAACATGAATTTATTTGTTTTAATAATAATCCATTAAGACTAAAAGCTTGAACAAAATTTTCTGTTAAAGCTCTTTCTAGTAAAATATTACAATCTTTGTTCTTGTGGCAACTTTATATCTTACTTGCAAATATTCGAAAATTTTATTTTTCTGTGTAAATAGTATGTATGAATTAGTCTAATATGTTTGAAAATTTGTAATTATTATTGAATTATTCTAGAACTTTTAGAGGGTTTTTATTCTCTGAACCAAATATTTGTAAAATTTAATTTCTTTAGATTGTAATACTACTGCTTATTTTCTTACTTTGTATATACAAAATGAAATTTTGTGCCACATAAGCCAATTACATATTTATTAATAGATAATAATATTTGAAATTTCAGGTTTCTTCTTTGTTCAAAGAATGTGACTGTTCAAGAATATACAACCATGGTCTTATATAACTGTATGTCTGAAGAGTACTGTAAATACATACTTCATACAAACGAAGGGCACGAAATTATAACTGCTATCACAAATACCCTTCTGAGTGATTCTCTTGATTGGAGGTCAGCTTTTGAAACATTTAAAGATCATAAAAAACAATTATATTAAATATTTTTTTATTATTTTCAATTATGTTTATAAATTTGTTAAATATTGGGATATTTCTTCTATGAGTTTCATGTTTCTCTCTATCAATTTGTTGTAATTTTTGAGTGAGAACTTATTCAGAGCATTAAAACAAATAGAAAAATAAAAAAAAGTCCCGTAAAACAATAATATTGAAAAGTAAGTTGAATTGCTTATTCAAAGTAGTACAGTTTTATGTTATGTTTTCTTTAAAAGCTTAATTGTTTTTAAAGAAAGCATAAATGTTTTAAGGAAATAAGTATTGGGAAAATGAAGAAAAAGAATTAAATCTGAATCACAAATTAATTTCTATTTTATAAATAATGTTTATGGTTAAGTAATATCATTTTTATAAAAATTTAATTAATTTATTTTAATATGTATTATTTTATTAGTCTGGTTTATTTCCTATAACTTTATCTTTTTGATGTTCATACCATATTTTAATATCTAGATTAAGTTAAAAACTTTTTTTTGTTTTGGTTTATTGGCACTAAAATATGTCCTTAATTTTATAAATTTGCTTTTAATTTCATAAATAAATGAAAGAAGGTTTTTTTTATATTTTCTTTTAATTATGGTAATAAAAATTAATTTGAAATATGTTATTAAAATTGTTATTATAAATTTGTTATTAAAAAGGATAACTTTTTTACAATATAATACAAATTTTAATTTATATGAATAACATAGGAATTTATGAATTTATTTATTTCTGGTTTTAAATGAAAATTTATGATATCAGAAAATGATTATGTATCCTTTGTATTTTAAGAGAAATGATGAATAATTTACTTGCTGCATTTAACATTTTTTATTTCATGAAAAGTAAAAATATTTTGAATTATAAAAATTATTTTTTGTTTAAAGTTGATGTGTTTTAACAGAATTCAAATACCTGAATTTATTATGGAAAGGTTGCTGAACTTAATTGGAAATGACATTATTTCTTGTTGATTTTAAAGTAAATAATGATGAAAACAATATAAATTAATAATTATCTTTATATAAACAAATTCTTTCATATATACATGGGCACATATACACAGATAGATATATAATCATTTTTTAAATTATTAATAATTATTTTAATATTGCAACAATTAAATAATATTACTATACTGTACTAATTTTTAGAAGTTTTTAGAATTTGGGGATTCATGAAAATATTCTTCCTATCCTGAAAATGGATATTTTTTGTTGCATTCTCTCTTCATATTACATACATCAAACTAATTTTTAAAAATGCAAACAAAATTTCTCTTTGTAAGGTAAATGCCAAAACTGTTTTAAAAATTACTGAAGTTTGTAGGGAAATCTACCAATACATTTTTAATTTATATATCCAGAATTGTTTTGCTGAGATTCCATTAAAATAATTTAACCTTAAATTTTTATTTATTTTTATATTACACTTTTTATTACAAATTTTAAATACAACTAAAAATAGATGTTTCTAACTTAAAAAATATTTATTAATATTTTTGACTTTAAGTTTGTTGCACTAAAGCCTGAATAACTTAAAAACAAACTTTAAAGTGTGACAAACTTAAAGAGCAAAAACAATGTAAAAAATGTTTCTGCAGCCTTATAGTTACATAAAATTAAGGCAGTTTTAAAATAAAAACTTTTTGAAGAAAATTTTATGGAGACTGTTTATATTTTAGAAAATTTTAAATTAATTCTTCTGATTTTTTTCATCTTAAAGACTAATTATTATTCAAAATTTAAAAGCTTAAATTTTTATATAATAATTAACAACTGTGCTTACTTTGCGTTTATTTTCAATTTTCATTATATATATTTATGAAAGGAAAATAACCATTTGACATTTTGTTGATGCTTTCAGTAAGTAGTTCTATTTTTTAAAAAATTTCTTTAATGCAATTTCTTCCACTTTGTTTGGTTTTTATCCCAGTAGATCCAAATTCAAATGAGTATTTTTAAGTTTTAATCATATAAAGGGTAAAGTTTTTTTTTTCAGCTAGAAATGTTTTAAGTGCTATATATTTCATGATTAATTTTGAATTTAATTTTACATTATGAATTTATTTAATATTTTGTACATTTTTTAGACTCTTAAATTTTTATAAAAAAAAAATCATATCAACTTAGAAGATGAGGAAAATGGCAAAATAATTTAATGTAGATAAAATTAAGTAATGATGTAGTCATATTTTTTTTTTGGGGGCCTTATTGACCTTTATTTTTATAATGAAAATTGAAATTAGCCAAAAGGGAAAGAAGCTTTAGGATTTTTAAAGCTAATATTATTATTTTATTTAAATATTATAAAAAATATTTTGTAAAAAATATTTAAAAAAATAAAGAAAATTCATTTGATTGAATAAGTATTTTTTATTCACCCTTTATTTTTCTAACTTTCCCTTCAATTATGTTTTCTACGAAATATTAGTATTTCTATCTCAAAAAAAAAAAAAAAAAAAAAAAAAAACTATTAATATATGGATAATTTTGTACTTGACATCTTTAATAAGATTATAGCCTAAAGTGAATATTTCAGTAAATTTTTTTTCTTTACAACAATTCTCCTTCTAAATTGACTGATTTTATTAATCACAAAGATGGCTTAAAACATTATACTATTTTTAAAACAATATTGTTGATCTGAATTATGAATAAGATTTTTTTGTATTTTCATATATCCAAATATTTTTTTTCTGTAATTAGAAGATTAAATTAAATTTGATTTTCTTAAGTTATTTTAAAGTTTTTTTTTGTTTAATTAACTAAGACTCATTTTTGCAAGCTATTGAATTGTAGGTTCATTTTACTTGTAGGCTTACTCAAAAAATTAAAAAATTGAATCAATCTAGAAAGGATCTATATTTACATCTATATTCTGGAAAGAATATGTAATGAAGTCACATTAAGTCAGTAGAATTACATTGTGTCAGAAAATAATAACTTATGAATTGTAAATAACAGAATATTTTATGTGTTTTTTTTTGTAAAAGAATTGTCAAAGAACAAAATTTCATTCTATCTATGGAAATTATTGTGTGATTATTTTCCCGGTATTTTTATACATTTTAAATTTTTCATATACATGACAGACTTTCATAATGTGAATAATATTGGATGTATTCTCTGGTCATTCATATTTAAGAGTTATAATCTAAAGTATTTTTTAATTTCACATATTTTTCTAAATCTGATAACATTCTAAGTAAATTTAAAACACTTTGTGCTTTTTTTTATAACAAATAATGCTTATCATCATAAGGTTTTAAATTTGTACATTTAAAAAAATTAATAAACAAGCTTAAATTTATGCAATATACAAAGCACAGAATTTCTGAAATCTGTGTTCAATGTGATTTAGATTACTACTAATGATCACTATTTGGGTACCAAGTAATTCAAAAGGATGATTTAATGAAAATTTAGAAAGTTCCTAATTTGTGTTGAAAAATGTTACATAGAATAGCATTTGTATGATATTGTATTTTAATTATTTATATTTTTAACTTTACTATTTATAAAACAATGCACTTTCATTTCACTTGTACAATACAGTTATGAATATAAACATATTTTTTTTTTCAGTATGCTGTTTATAGAATATTTGTTGAAACAGGAGGACTTTCTCCCATCTTGTTATAATAATTTGCCTTTAGAAAACAGGTAATATGTCAATATTTTTAAAACTATACTGAAATATAAATTAAAAAATGTTTGTATTTTCATTAATCTATTACACCTAAGTCTGTTTTTACACGGTCTTTTTGTACACGGTTTTGATATAACACGGTTTGAAAATTGAATATTTTTAATTTTTTTACACGATTTTATTCCATTTAGCACGATTTGAAATTTTATGTACTTAAATTTTTTTTGTCAAATTTAATTTTTGCGAAGTATGTTCATATCACAAAAAAGTATCTATGAAAGAAAAAAGTCTGAAACCATCGATAGTATCGATAGTTTGCGAACACTAGCTTAAAGATTTAAGTGAATTCCCCTTTAGCGCGTACAAACAAGTAGGGGAATTCCCTTTATGTGCATACAATAAAATTTACTGGTCAGAGCAATTGAAACGTGTTAATATTTTGTGAACTGTCAATGCAATAAGACGTGTTTGGTAAAGAAATTTTTTGCAGGCAAATTTGATTTTCCATTAAATTTAATTTTAACGCATTAAGATAAAAGGTAAGCCAAAAAATATTTTGTATTTATTCAGTTATTTATGTTTTTTAATTTTGTTAAATATTTTATGTATCCCTAAAAGGAAATGTCAGATATAAAACTAAAACGGAAGGCAATTTCTTTGGAAACCAAGATTAAAATTTTAGATCGCCTTCGAAATTTTAATAGGTTTTAGAGATTAGGAACAAATCACCCATTTTTGTATAAGATCAATGTCTTTTTTTACACGTTTTTTTTTTTTACACGGCTTCTTCTGGAACCAATCTACCGTGTAAAAACAGACTTAGGTGTAGTTGCTTATTTGTTGTTTTTCAATTTCTTCTTTTCCTGTTGTTATTGATTGTAAAATTACTTAAGACATTTTTGTGTTAATTGACTTTACTATTAACAAAATTAAAAATAATATCTCCTTGTTAATTTAAAGTTCCTTGATAATTACATATTTAAATTCTTTATTTTTATTTTCAAATGACTTAATTATTAATATTTCTTTACCATCTATGCAGTTTCGCATGTCACATTAAATTTGTAAGTATTAAAGTATTATTTAATTAATGCAACTTTTTAATTTTCATTTATTCTTTTTTCCAGATTACTTATATTAGATATTATCATTGAGCATTTAAAATGTACTGAAAATGAGGAAAATGCTTTGATTCCTATTGCTTCTGTTGGTTATCTTAAAACACTTTTTGTGAATTCTGTAAGAGAAATTGCTGGGTTATGTAATACAAAAAAATCTGACTTGGTAAGTTTTAAGATATTACTGCTACTTGAATTATATATATGTATTATATAAAACAAACACACATAAATCTTTTTTCTATTTTCATCATAAAAATAAATTTTAAAAACAAATCATTTACACTTTATTTTAGTTTCAAGAGAACTTAATTAAATAATGTTACTTTTATTTAAAATCTTGTTTATAGTTAATATGTAGCCATATACTTATTCTATCTACTCATCAATAATTATTAAATACTGGTTTTAAAATATAAAATAAAGAAAAAGATTTAATGTTCCTTTTTTGTACAGATGAAAGTCTACAACAGTGAACTTTAAATCTTTTCTTTTTTATATTTTTAAATCAGTATGTAGATTTTTAATACTAATGGTTGTTTTAATTAATAAACTTAAATTATATAGATTTATAATTAAAATAATTTTAAGGATTCTGTATAATTATACAAAATCTTTAAATTTACACATATAATTTTGTATGTGTTTAATAATTAAAGGTTTCATCAATATTTTTATGAAATAAATAATAATAGGTAATGAAAAGGGCAGTAATAGATGCTGCATAAATTAGATATATATATTGTTTTCTAAAAATTTATTTTTTCTTCAAAATATAACATTAAAATGATTAATTGAAATTAGTGTTACTGTAGTTTATAATTATAAAGTAAATTAAATAAAAATTGCTTATTATTTATAAATAGGTAATCTAAAAGGTGACCTAATTTTTTAACTGTAAAGTTGAATTAATTCTTATAAATTTTAGGAATTCATCATTTAAGCAATTTTTAAGAAGATGTTTTTATTAGTATTAAAATTTACAAAAATGTAGATCTATTAACTGTAAATCTTTAGAGATTTCATGACCTAATAGTACAGTAAAATCTTTAGTCACTTCATACATAAAAGAATTTAAATGTCAATGTTTTAATTCATTAAGCTTTGCTTCAAATTTTTACATGATGTAAAAAATATCAAAATGAATATCAAGTAATAAAATAATTTCATCATTAATGGAATCCATCTGATTTAATGATAATTGGCATGCAATATATCAAATTAAGAAAATGTTTTAAATATTAAGATATTATTATTAAACTTTAAATATTTGGAGTATTTTTTAAATGTGTTATGACTTTACTAATTTATGTAAAATGTGTAATGATTTACTGAATTTTTCTAATGTGTAATGACTTAATACAGATTAAAATATTCTAATATTGTACATTTTTTTTTAAAATATCCATGATTAGAGTTTTTTTTTAATATTCACACACATGTGAAAAATCAATATACATTTTATTAAAATTATTTTATATATCTAGGTTAAAATTATTCTAGAATTCTGTGTAATAGCAAATGGTACTGCTATGAAAATTAGTAAATTACATAGCTACAGTTTTCCTTATTAGCTATCATTATTTGAACAAATTGAATGAAAATTGTATTATTTATTGTCATTTCTTGTGATGTATTCTGTTTGCTTAAGATTCCTTTGAGCCGTCATATGTAAGTTAGTTAATTTAAGTATACCATTTTAATATCAGTTTATCAAAACTAATGAAATATAATCTACCTGATTGGTTTTAAGCCATTTGAAAGTCTGCCATTGATGTTCACCAAGAGATATAAAAAATTATAAAGTAATATAGTTAGAGTTATTCTAGTAAAGTAAATAAAAAATTTAACTATCAGATACTTTTCCTTTATGTGGTAAAATATATAGAATTAACTTTTGAGATTGAAAAATAACTTAAAATATTTTAATTAAGAAAGAACTTGATTCTCCTCATAATTATGCCTACACATGAAAAATAATTTTATTTAGATATTGTTTCACTAAAATGAATTTAGTAAAACAATATGAAATGTATCTTTTTTTTTTATTGTCGATTTTAGTTGCATAAATCAAATAATGCTTATGAGTTATTGAAAAAATCAGGTTGATTTTTTTCAGTGAATTATTTTAATTATATTATTTGCTGCATACTATAGTTTATTATTAGATTACCTTAAAACTATTTAGCCATAAAGTAAAACATTTCTATTAATATTGAATTCTTCTAATTGATAAAGAGCTAAGTGTTTTAAGAACTTATTTCATTTCAAATAATGTGCATCTGATAGTATATTGAGATTACAATATGTATAATATTTTACTCAAAAGCATTCAGTTTTCGTTTCATATGAAAAATTAATTATTTTTATATAATTATGAACTAATCAATCATTATATTGTATATTTAGGTTGCTATGTTTATGGAAATTTTCATATACAAAGCATCTCTAGATTGATAGTTTATAAAATATTAAATCAATTTTTTTTTCAATATATTGCTTTTTCATCATTTATTTAATGTAAAAACTCTTATATTAAAAACTTTAAAATCCTCAAAATAATAGAAAATAAATACTGATGATTTAAAATTCGATTCAATGAATAAATAAATATATTAATATTATTTCAAGAATGTCTGAAATATCAAATAATTTCTAACATTCTTTCTACAAAAAGGAACCTGCAGAAACTGTGAAATTACTGTCCTTATTATGTTCAGCTTCTGTTTGCAATGCATATGTGTCATTCATGGTGTCAAACAAAGATTTGTTAGAAAAAAGTATTGGTAAGTATTTTTATTTTTTAAAATGTGTTATAGTGAAGTAATTATTAAATATTATCTTTTCTTATGTTACAATTCTTTACATTGTATTCTCTTTGACATTCCCTAAATTTAGGCTCGACATTAGTAACTAAATGAATTTACTTTTAATTATGGTCTTAAATTTTTCAGACACATTGAAATGTATCCATTTACTGGGAAAAAAAGATGGCAACATATTTTCGTCTGCTGGTGTACAATCAAATGCACAGTTTAATAAACAAATAGCCTGTCATCCTTTATTTGGTTTTAAGAAAGATCTTGTTAGACTGATTGGAAATTTATGTTACAGTTGTAGAGAAAATCAGGATTTGGTATGTGACAGCAGTAATTAGAATGTTTGCTTGTTAAATTCTTAAGTTATGTATACTAACATATATTTCATTAATAAAATAATTAAATGGAAGATTATATGTTAAATTATATTGTGAAAAGATATATATGGTTTTAGAATAGAAAAATTTAAAGTTAGGAAATATTTTACACACCAGTTGGATTTAATATATTTAGATTATTTGAAAATAATCTTGTACTTGAATTGTGTTTAAATATTTTTGTTTAATAATGCTTATAACCAAATTTTTTTGGTAATTAAAAAAAATTCTAAAAATTTTAAAGATGATTTTTAAAAATTTAGATTTTTAAAAGGGATATGCTTTATGTTTAGAGTTTTGCAATTAAAAACTTTTTGTATAATTCTTGTATTTGCAATTTAGCAAAATTATTCTATAATGGTTATAAATAAATTTTTTAGAATTTATATAACGAAGAAATACAAAGTGTACCCTGTCAAATTTGTTCAGAACTTATATTTTATAACCAATAAATTGGGGGGGGGAGTATTCATCTTTTATAATTTTATTTCTTTTTCAATCAGCACTTAATATTTGAAAATTTCTACAATCAGTCATGCAATTTTCGGATAAATTATTAGAAGATAATTTTGGCTGTAAGGTTGATAAAAAAGAGCAGTTATTTGTAGTTACCTGAAATTTCATTACGTGAATTTTAATTTTTTTTACTTGAAATATTATTTAATCTAGTACATATGTAACTGCACATATTGATTTGTATATTTCTACTGAGCTGCCAGCAGAATGATTAATGCTCTGGCTGTTATCTCAATACCTCATAGGTTTGAATCCCACTTTAAGATTGAATGCTTATAATGGTTTGGAAGCCACTATAAACAGTAAGTCCTAGTCTAATTAACCTTAACAAAAAATGACCATTAAAAAATAAACATCTTTTATGATGAAAGTATATTTGTAAAAAAAAAAAATCAGTAATAAAAGTCACAGAAATGCATTATCATTATGTGGGAATTTATTTTTGATGTAATAATCAGTAAATGTAAGTTTTAATTTATACTTGAAATAATTAAAATAATTGTAATTTAATTTTCATTAAAAGTCAAAAGAAAAATAAATAAATAAAGTGAACTTTACTAAAAAAATTTTATGGATTTTTTTAATTAAGGGTTCAAAATATTCCAATTTATTATTTATATCTGTTTACTTATGTTTATAATTTAAGAATATTCAATAACCAGTTACATGATATGTAATATAACATTTACATAATATAAACATTTATAGTATTATATCAATAATACTATAACATTTATATGGTATATTATTACTAAAGTTTTCATGCTTTCTTGGTAATAGTTTGACAGGACTTATTAAAGAATACAAAAAACTAATTGAAAATATATTTTACAATTTTTTTGAAACGTTAAAAAATACTTTTATTATGAAAGTAATAAATGTGTATCTTTTTTATTTATTACATGTTTAATTTGTACCATAGAAATTGTTGATTTTATTTATTAGTTCTAACAATTAAATTAACGAAAATGTAAATAAAATCTAAATTTTAAACATTCCGATGTATATTTTATATGAATAATTTGGTTTCATTTAATAAATATTTATGTTACTTTGCACACCTTGTTAAGTAATAACAGTTTTTCATTTTAATATTTATATATTATAAATAAAATGGCGCATGTTTAAATTTGTATGTATATATGCCATTTTTATAATGTATTTTGTAGGTAAGAGAATTAGATGGCATACCATTAGTGTTAGATTGCTGCAAATTAGATGCAAAAAATCCTTGTATCCTTTTTTATTGTTCTAATTATGCTTAAAAGGAATAATTAACTTTAAAAATGAGTCATTCATTTTATTCATTGATATTAATAAATAAGATTGTAATTTGAAGTTAAAAATCTATAGTGTAATAGATTGTAATAATAGTTAAACAGCCAATGTGCACCAAGACATATGAATATACATATTCAAATATATATGTATAAATATATTAATAATAACATTCAAACAGTAAATTTAAATTTTAAAGAAGGTATATAGAAATTTCTTTTAATGTTTGAAAACTAGGAATCATTGTTTAATCAGATAAAATATTCAATTTAAAATAGATTTACCTCTCACCACACAGAATTTTTTCCTTCTTTAATTTATTGATGATGATAACTTAACATTTCATGTGAGAAATTTAGGCCAATTTTTTTCACTTCATTGTAACTTTTTAAAAATTCTAAATAAATCCTTCTTTTTATAATTTTAAATCAGCTTAAAACTTGAATTGGTGAGAGGTAGCATGTTTTGTATCCACATATACTAGAATTAGATTTTTTTTAAAAAGTTTCAACTATCTGTTTTTATTAGATGAAACACTGTTGTGGATTGATTGTTATTCTTTTATGTTAGATGTTGCATGTTATTCTTTTTTTTTTTCAAATACTTCTTAAGCACATGCATTCTAAAACAATGAGTGAAATATACATTAATTTATGTATTTTTAAATTCATTTATTTGGTTTTTCCACATTTGATATTCAATATGTGTGGATTTATCTCTATGTTAATAAAAAACCTAATTTAAATTCTAGAACTTCATTCAATTAACAATTTTGATTAAAAAACAACAAGCAAAAACCAAACCTAAGTCATATAATAATTCTAAAATTTCTAAATATAGCTATTATTTTCTGTGCTATGTAAATACATGATTTTTGCTTTCTTATTAATAAAATTCTATTGTTTTAATTATTGTAGGAAATCAATTGAATCTGACTATATTTGTATTAAATAACTATTTGCTAAATAGTAATTTAATGCAAATATATTCTCAATAAATTTTTCTTATTTTTTCATTGAATGATTTCAGATATAATTTTCTTATTTTAAAGCTTGCACAACTTGATGTCTTAAATGAATGCTCATGTTAGCAAGAAACATTAAAAACATCCACAAATCTGAATATACATTTTAAAAATTACTTCTAAATATAATTAACAAAAGCTTTTAAAAAAGTTTTTTTTGTGCAGTGATATAATAGTATATAAATTATATTCATTGGAAAAATCATGTAACTGAGTATTTTGAGAGTTATAAATTTACTATGTAGTTGAATATGATTATGTTTTTGTCACTGAATGTTTTTTGGTATAGTTACTATAATGAGTCTATTTGCCATGTCTATAAACTATATAATAATTATTTTATTCAGTACAGTATATTTTGTTTTTTAATATTGATTACTTGATTTATTTATATTACATAATTATGTTTTTAAACTAAAATGTGTTCACAACATTTAGATATTTTGTATGTCGAAGGAAGTTTCCTTAATAGTTTCCTTAGATATCACTCAATGGTGTGTCTTAGCAATACGAAACATTCTGGAGAATAATAAAGAAAATCAAGCTATTTTAGCTGGAATAACAACCAATGGTGAAATTGCTGATTCAGCAGTGCTGAATGAGTTGGGAATACAAGTTCATGTTATGGATGGAAAACTTACTGTAAAATGAGTTTTACTTGCCGCATTTTGAAGAGAATTTTTACAAAATGAGGGATTTCCTGAAGTGTAGGCATATCAAACAACTTTCTAAAACTGTATTTCATATGTTAGCTTTCATGTATATTGCTTGTCATTTTTTATTAGTGAATTATATGTGGTATTTGTGCTAAAATGCTCAATTTTAGTATAAAGCAGAACTATGCAACATGTATTGTCTAATGTAATGCTACATCTAAGTAAAACAAAATGTACAAATATTGCAAGTTATATCTTTTAAATACATTTATTAAACTTTTTTTTATTTAATGAATGTTATTTAAAATAATATTAACTAAGGTGTAAAATTCACATTAAGGCAACATTATGTTTAGATCTGTTTTAAATAGTTGTTGAAAAACTCTAATGTATTTCATATTTGTTAACTGAATTAAAGTATTTATTTTCTGTTATCTATGTAATTTTTTTGATACCTTAAATTATTTTTAAATTTCTGATGATGTTTTCAGGAAGAAGAAAATAAATTTTATACGTGCTTTAATTAATTTTTAAAAAAATAAATAAAAATTACATTAATTGTTGGAAGATGGTTTTTCATCTATGGGTTTTGTATTTTTATATCTTTTATGTTTGACAAATGTAATTTATTATCACATGAAATTATTTAATTTTTTAATGAAAATATTTGGATTTTTTGAAAGGAATAGAAGTTAATTGTTTTTATTAATATGTTAATGAAGTGATAATTCCATTTTTGCATATCATTTTTTTTTGTTATAATGCTTTTTTCTTACATAAAACATTTAAAGTATTTTTCTACATTGTGTCACAACATCAATACCCATTCTTGTTGAAAATAAAACATTAAATATTCACATACATATTTAATGCAACTATTTTCCTTTATTAAGTTATATTTGGAATTAAAAGAAACATGGTTTCCTTTCAAATTCTGGAAAATACGTCTTGTCTTAAGTTTATTTAAAAATTTCGGAAAAGAGTTATACGGGCAGTATTTTTTAATATTTTATTTCTTTAAATCTATAATATATTTAATAATTTTGCTTAAATCTGTATTGATTTTCAAATTTCAATTACTTTAACCTTAGCAGTAATGTGCTTTTATCATTTTAAACTTTCCCTTGTTTTACAATCTTTAAAACCAATCATTGATAGATTTTAAAGGTTTGGTTACTGTCAATAAAAATATATTTAGATTTTTTAATACATTGATGTATATAGATGAATTATTAGGAGTATTGTTTTAATCTAATTCTTTTTAATGGAAAATATTTAAGCACTGATAACATTAATTTTTTAAAGAGAAGAAACTAATGACACAGTCCTTATGAGCATATTTTTTGGAAAGTATATCTTATTGTGAGAAGAATGTTTTGGGTTTCACAATTTGTGGATTCCATTACCACCTCGGGTGTAGTTGTTTATAGTGATTTAAAGTACTACTTAATGTATATAAGTCTTGATCGACTATATCTGCATGTGCAAAAAAAGGGTAATACATATGAAGAAATGACAAATCAATAAACAATTTCTAATGAAACTGAAGTATTCATACATGTACCTTGCTTGTTCCTACCTAGAGTACAAAATACTGCATATAGCAAAATTAAGTTTATATATATATATATATATATATATATATATATATGTGTGTGTGTGTGTGTGTGTGTGTGTAAATTACAGGTCTGAATAAAAATACCTAAAGTATTCTGCAAACTTACTGGAGTAACATTATATAAGACCCGGAAAAGAAAAAATTCTGACTAATTAATCTAAATAATTCAAATAAAATCTAAAATTGAAAGAGTGCATTGAAAACACGGCTTGGGAAAGTAAATAAGATCGTATATTATAACAAAAACAATTTAATAAACACAAAAGCTACACACACAATAGACAATTTACATAAATTCTAAACAATCATTTATATTCAAGAACTTTAAAGCTCCATCGAAAGTGCGGAGTACTTCACTTCATCAAATGAAAATCTAATGTGAAATCATACAAATTTTTGGTGTGAATGCCATCTATCTCAACTCTATATTATAAATTTATATTATTACTCATTAAAAGTTCCATATTACTTTCACTTTTATACATGATTGTGTTTATTTTGTTGCATTTTTTTTTATTTTTTGGTGCATTTTCTTGTCAGTCAAAGCTGTATTTCTAGATTTTTTCACATTTTGTACATGAAGCAGTCATGTGACATATTTCATTGTTCCCCAGCATGTTCTGCAAAAATTCCAAAAGGAAAGATTTTAGCTTTCAGAGTTAAATTATTTATGGAAGAAAATATATTCATTGAAAAATTTCCTTAAATGGTTTTAATGTTTAGGGCACTTTGGTTCCATTCACTCATATGTTCCACATCTAGAGTTCCATTGCAATTACAGGGGCTGATTTAGTCCCACCAGACCCGCTGTTTTGGAAAGCCGATTTTTGACTAAATCCAATTCAGATATAGAAACCTCATTTCCATAGTTTTAATGTTCTGAATGTGCATCATAATCTTTGAGGGCAAACGAACCTGCAACAGGATATTTACATTTTTATAATGAATAGAGCTTACCAGAATAAAATGAGTCAAGAAAGAGAACTTTCACGAAGAATGTATTTGAATAAACATGAAATTTTCCGGAGCATTTTTCAATCATTTTAATTTGTTTCTAATTGCGACAAAATTATTTCAAATTAAGAATTAAAAGTGAAGTTTGAAAGTATTTTCATAATACCAAATGAAAGTATTTAGAATTTTGATTATCTACATATCAATTTTGTATTTTAATTAATTTTTAATTTGACATCATGTGGATAACCAAAACAGCATTAAAATATTTCCTGGCTGAATGATTAGCGATCTCGACTTTGGTTTAACAGTGGTTCGAAACTCACCTCGAGCATGGATGCTGTAGTGTTTTGGAGAGAGAGAGAGAACCCACTTTAAGTCGTACGTCCCAGTCTAGTTTGTCCACGTGTGTAAATAATGACCATTTAACAACAAAAAAACTAAATAGAACATTTTCTGTATGCTGTCTTTTGGGTGTACCATCAGCCACATTCGCATATCACAAGATTACAATGCCGGAAAACTCCTCACCATCTTCAGCAGAAGCATTTATAGAAGTGCAACATCCAATTCTTTTTACTAAACAGCCTATTTTCTGATATCCACTAGAAGTGCTCATGTTTTCCTTGATGAATCTTGAGTTTATTACGCTTTGTTACTGGTCATTATAAAAGTAATTCTAAAAAAGAACATGGTTCAAATTAAATTAAATTCACAACGTACTGTGGAAGTGACTGTAATGTCTATGTAACTGCACAACTTGAATGACTGCAGATTTAATATGCCCTGTAGAACTCAGCAAGTAGCATTCAAACTAGTTTCCATGTTTCTGACGCGAAGAATTCGTGCTGCTTAAATTGTGTTTTAATTGTTACAGAGATTGTGCGATTTATTCTTCGTAGAAATCAATTATCATGTCAGACATAAAAAAGCAAAATGTATACGAATTAAATGCATAAATGGATTCATGTATATATATAAAGAAATCCATTATTTTTACGTGATTTTTAAGATTTTATTTAATATATTACGAATTTACTTTGTGAAAATTGAATTAACTGCTTTATGGGCGATGCTAACACTGTGAACATACATGTCTACTTAAACCATTTATGTGATCTTATAGACATTTCCGATGAAGGGCCTACATGTGCGAAGTGCATCTTCGGCCTCAATGTACGGCAATATGTACGTAATCAATGAAACTAAAATTTGCTTTTATAGTATCAGGACAATTTCCAATTCCAACCATCTAGCTTGCATATTTGCCTTTATCGAAAAAAAATGTAATGTATCGAATTTTCTCCTTGGTGACTTTCAATTTTAAATCTATGTGTTTGTATATTTATTTAATTGAATTTAATAAAATCAATGACATATTGTTTTTTTAAATAAAATTATTATATATTTTATAAATTTAATTTTGATTTTAAAATTATAGAAAACCTTTACAGGAAATAAAAATTGTAGTGTTATCTAAATTAAAATATTTAGATAATTTCATTGCGCACGCAAGTCAAATCGAATAATAAAAATTATTCAGTAATGCACTCACGTTATTCAATCAAAATATCTTATTAGAAATTAACGCATGAAACAATGCATCCAACTTAAGCTTAAATCAATAATTTCTCCTAGTCGTAGACTTAATTCTTCCTTTAGCAGCTGTTTTGAAACCTCTGGTTAATTTAAATAATTTTTATCTTAGTCATTTATTAGATGGTCTAAGTCGTCTGGTTCTACAACTTTTATTTTTTATCTTAGTAAACTAACTAAAAAGCGACAAGAGTTCAGTTACGTTTTGTAAGCACAATCATCGAGATTTCTTTTTCAAAAAAATGCCGGTTGTTTCTTGATTTTTTTCAGTAACTACTCATTTTTTTTGTTAAATTGTTGATTGTAGCTAAGTCTGAAAAAATTGCCAGGGAAAATATCTGGTTTAAAATAATTATTTTGCGAGTATTTAATGTGACTTATTTGTCACTTAACGACGGAGCAAAATTAATTAGACTGAATACACGATTTTAAAAAAATATTCCGAATCCATTTCAAACATCTAAGCTGGAGGCAGGAATCGGATCCACGAACTGCTAAACTGAAATTCTGGGTGCTAGCCATTAGAGACCTGGCAAATTAGGAGAGTAATTGAGAATTAATGAAGGATATTACTATGCATGTACTAATAAAGAAATTATTGACAATTTTAAAGGAGACTTGGCTTAAAAATTATTACATTTCTCTTACCACAGTTGTATTTGATAAAATTATCGGTTTGTGGGATGAAATTACGCATAAATTGACAAATTTTCTTGCAAAGTATTAGTCTTTAATTGGAACCATCGAATTGTTGAACCGAAGGCAAAAGCATTAATCACTCGGCTTCCTGTTCGGCAAGGAAGATGATAGTGTAAGTTTGTTTTGCAACTTTTCCGATGGCATGAATCAAATAAATTCCTAATGTTACCCATTATAGTTTTGATTAAAAAAATCAAAATGTATCTTTGTTAAACAATTTAAGGAAAGCAAACACATTTCTGATGTAACGTATCTCATATTATGAAAATGTTAGTTTTGTTTTTGTACCTTGTTTGTCATCATTTTATTGGTTTTTGAATCTGTCAATTATTTCCATTTATTATGTTTGCTCAAAATCATAACAGGGTGTTGCCATCTTAAGAAATAATGTTTTATAAAAAATTTTAGTCTGCACTGGTGAAAAAATTAAAGTAATATTTTCAATAATCCTTTTATATTTTGACCAACAAACTTTACAAATTTATTTTTATGGTTTCATGTTTTTTAAAGAGAGAACGCATTATACATTTATAAAAATCTTAGATTTTAGCAACAAATCATATAAAATATATTGATCATGGATATTTTTTTTATTTAAATATTAAACAAATAAGTTTACATGCATAATCTTTGTCCTTTATTTCACAATGTTAAAGCATGAAAATTATGGGTTTTTGTAATAAACTATCCTCTTAGAAATATTCAATAAATAATATTTAAGGAAATGGCATTTCTACAAGTAGTTTTGACACACAAATTGTTTCATAAACAACACATTATTGATGCTTAAGATTTGGTCACTTTTTAATTCCACTTCCAGATTTCCAATGATCTTACATGATTATTGAGACTTTCGCTTCCATTTGTTTTGAAGTCCTGATGTGTTATAATGCTTGTTTGTACATCGCAACTCCTGCTTCCAAGCATACATGTCCTTTCACTTGCAGGAATAAAGTTCCGTCCTTTCCGTACACACACGACAATCCACGTAACAGCACCAGTGAAATTTGCAACTACACTGCGCAGTCCTGGTGAACTGGTGGGTATTGTATCCTCTACCGCAGCACATAAGGTCGCACCCGTCCGTCCCCCTAGATGTGCGATTGCAAAGTCTACCAGAAGTTCCCGTTGACCCTTTCATGGGGTCAGCTTCACAGTAATTGGGTGACTTTTCTAGGTAGACTAGGTCCCTGGGCCTGGGTTTGCGATGAGGTTTTTTGGATTTCTTCGTCCTCAAGAAAAGTGGCCTGCTCCGTCTCTTGGAAGTGACGACGTTCTTGGATGGACCGAAAAAGGCGAACACCCTTTTTGCTGTTTGGTAGCGACGCATTAAATAGTCCCCAGTTTTACCAAAAGGTGGCAACGTGTTCCAGCATGTTTTCATCGTGCATGAACCGGACACACCATGGCACTTGCATTCTGTCTGTACAGTGAACAGAACTGCCTGGAAAAAGAAACAGATATTGTACATGCTGTGTTACCTGATTTTTATATACTTATTTATGTGAGAAATAATAAAATTAGAATAAGTTAAACAATTTTTTTTTAATTTTGTAAGCAATAAAGTTAAGTTTTATTCATTGAGTAATAAGATGCTTTTAACTTCAATTTAATGTGTAATTTGTATGAATCCTGCATATTGCAGTTTATATATACATATATATAGTTTCAATATTAGTTCATTTTTTTCACGCACATAGTACACTAAAACTCGAAAACATTAATAGATATATGTCATGGGGGTGCTTCGGAATTTAATGTTTTTCCAAGTTTGCGACACGGGAATAGGACCCTTTATCTATGAAAAGTCCTACAGGAAAGCAATTACGTGGATGTTAAAATGCTTTGCAATAGCTTTGCCGTGCCGTTAGCCAGTTGACAATGTAGTGTCAGATGGATGTCGGTGCTCACAGTTGTCTAGTAGTACCACAACATTCTTCAGAGACAATGCGATAAGTCTCAGATTCGATTCCAGTTACTGTTAACTTACCAGAGATGGGTGTTGAGGTTTAGCCTGTTGCATACGCATGTTGGTGCTTGGTAGTTTTACGTATACCCTTCCTTACGTTTTGTGAATACTCATTTGAAGTCCTCCCCGAAGGCCACACTCAGAACATATTTAGATGCTTTACTATAGGCTATCCATTCCATTCTGAGTTACCAAATATAGTAGAAGCCATTTCTACTTACAAAAATACACTAAACCTGGAAGACTTCAAAATATTCACTCTGAGCTTTAAAAAAACAAAACCAGCATTTAACTCTCATTGATCATCAGTAACAAAGTCTAAATTTTTATTTGGAAAATCTTTATCTTAAGCTATGTCTTCATTTTCTATTACAGTACCTTAGCAACTGCTGCTTCTTCAGCAGCTGCTGCAATTGAAGATATTCTTAATTGATTCACGATATGAAAATAACATTATAATAAATTGGAAATGAGTGGTAGGAGTTGGTAAAAGTTCAGTACAAGGACTGAAAATCTAAATTGTATTGATTAATATTTAAGTTCATACTTTTCCATTCATTGAAAAATATCTCATCACATTTATCACAATTAAAAACGATTGTGTAAAGTTAATTACAAATGCATGTGAGAAAAATAATTTTCCTTCCAAAAACAAAGAATGACGATATAGTAATCGAATGAGATTTTAAATTAAAACTAAAAAAAACCCAAAAGTAAAAAATAAATATATTATTTTATTTATTTATTTTAAAGTCTTTTTATTAACATGAATTAACCTATATTTGATATGTTTTAGTAAGATGATAATTATACTATATTAATAAAATATTTTTAAAACTCGACGAAAAGTTTTTTTAATCATAATATTTTCAACAAGTAATTATTATGATTCATTAAAATGGGTACTATATATCAAATGATGTAAAAAAGTAAATTCAAACTTAAAAAAATTGCATTTACTTCAATCAAATGATGAACATGAGGTTATTTTTTTATTCATTAATAGCTATTTAATTTTATAAAATAAAGTAATTTATAAAATGAATCAAAAGAAGGAAAAAATTCTTAAAAAGAAATAACAAAGTTTATGTAGTTGCATTTTGAATTTATTTAATTGTGTGAACTGGCATTGTTAGTACTATATGAATTGTTCATGGCAGATCCATTAAATTAAGTTGATGCCTTAAAATTTTAATTTTAATTAAAAGCTTTGAAAATTGAAATATTTTATTTATTTAAATTTTTATATAAGTCTATTTTTTCAGTTACTGTAAACTGATGACTTTTGCATATTTTAATTTATTTTACGAAATAAAATATTGACCTATTAGTATTAAAATAAATTTTTATGCTTGCTTTTAAGAGAAAAAAGAATAAGAAATTGTGTGTAAACCTTTACTCGAAAATCTTCTTTCTGAGATCTGAATTAGCGATTTGATTGTATCTACATTAGATATTAATTTAATTTACATACAACTAGATCATAATGATTAAATCATCAAGATAGTATTAATATATGATAATATATATGTAGGTAAAAAATTAATTCTTTATAAAAAATTTACATTATTATAATGCAATTATTTTCAATATTATAATTAATTTTTGTGATTTTTCTTAATTAATAAATCGCAGGTTTGTATTATTAGACAAACAGAAGATCACTGGAAAATTTAAGGTTAAGCGGCGTAGATCTTGCATTACAAAGTTTATTCTTTCAAATATATAACTAGCACTTTTCTATATTTTTATAAATCTTTTTATAATTTTTCTCCAAAAGGTAAATTTTTAGAACTTTACATTATTTTGCATTAATTTATCAATTTTGAGATTTTGTTTGCTTTCACAGCAATGATTCTTTCTAATAATATTAAAAAAAATTGTTTAGTTATTCCATTTTGACGATTATAAATTTTCTTATTTTCACATTTTTAATTTCATTAATGCATAAAAAATATTTTGATGGGGCTCAAAGAAACGTTAAATGATTATAAAACTTGTCATACTGTTTTTTTGGTTATGTTTTCATTCTTTTCCAAATTCAAAACAAGTTTTTGACCGCATTCAACATTTTTCGAATGGTAGTAGAATTTTCACAGTTATGAGCTTCTTTATTTTTTGACATTGTGGTTGATGGACCCACGGAATTGCACAAGTTTTGCAATGCAACCCCTCGACTGTATGGACGAGAGGAGGAGTCAAATACTTCTTGTCATTCAAGCTTAGTCCTG
Source organism: Latrodectus geometricus (assembly GCA_026290005.1). Lineage (NCBI taxonomy): Eukaryota > Metazoa > Arthropoda > Arachnida > Araneae > Theridiidae > Latrodectus > Latrodectus geometricus. The sequence goes on from JAPDSC010163437.1 coordinate 25,177, forward strand.
GTTCTGACAGCAACGAGCCCATAGTCTCCGAACAAAGTTAAAGAGTCGAGTTTCAGAAATCCCTTTGCGGATACAACAGCACACACACACTGGCATCAAAAGACTTAATCCGGGAAGTATTCTATTTGCAACTAAATAAAGGCAAAGTGAGGGGGCAGGGGTTCCCCAACCTCCAGTACAGCTTCATAAAAGCTGGAGTTGGCTCCACCACAATGACTACTTTTTTCTTCTGTTACAAAATTGTATACATTGTTTGGAGGGGAACACCAGAGGAGAGTACAGCTCCTACAAAAGGCAGTTTTCCCGGGAAAGATTAAAGGGCAAAAGGTTGTCTATCATTACCATCCTCATTTCGAATAATCGAGGGCGCCGTAGGGGGTGGAGAGCCGCTTCACAGCAGGGGTGCCCTTGATTCTCTCAAAAGTACATATTTTCTTTTAAAAGTTATGTCAACTTGTAGGGTAGCGGCCCCACTTAGATGGCGAGAACTGAATACTACCTGGGAGTTTAGAGCAACTCTCTTTCTCTGTAGAGTCGTTTAAGTCCAAGTAATTTATTTTAATTGCATTATTATAAAACGCTTAATTATAACTAAAGAAACGTATATATTACAGAATTATTAAACTCATTTATGATTAATAGATAAAATTAATTTTTAATGATTATAATTTTTTTTGTATATATGTGTGTGAGCTTCTTCAAAATATACTATTGAAACTTTCACAGAAATGCATACAATTAATGTCATTTAAGCCTATATTAACACCATGAAACAAATTAATTTGTTCTTTTAAATAAAAGTTAAATTATCGAGAAAGAATTAAAAGAAAAATAAGTTTCTTCTGTTACTTAAATGCAAAACAAGTTAATTTTTATTAATTGAACTAATTAGATTGATTATAATTAATAATTAAGAATAAGTTGGGTTAATCTATTACCTAATTAATTTGGTGAATTAATTGGAATTAATACGATCAATTGAAAATTAATAAATTAGGTTTAATCGCTGTGAAGTACTTTTTTCCCATTAAGAGTAATTCAATTGGGAGAATTAGAAAACAAACAATATTTTACTTGAGAAATAATTTTTGTACTCTGTTAATAGAAGAAAGTACGGAAGTGGCATTTAATTAGCTTGCCAGTTAAGTAGGCATTTGTGAAATGCACAGCTTAAGAAATATTCACAAATGTATGTACTATAGAGAACCCCTAAAATTCTACATTTGACAATAATGAGTAAAAAAATTATAGAAATAGGAGTTAAAAATATTTGCTACGGTATCGAAATGTAAAACTAGTAAGAAAACTATTTGACTGGAGATAAAGAATTGTTTATTAAATTATTCATCAAATTAACGAATATAATTACAGTAAATAAGTTGTTTTGAAAATTCATTCCAAGTTTACAGAATGCATAACACAAGGGATTATAAAAAATACTTTGTCGGAAAATAGTATTATTATTGTTATTTATCATAAAATGTTTTTACACTCATAAAAAATTATGTATTTGTTTGAATAATTTTATTTTTCTTAATGGATAATCTTTCTAGTAAAAGCTTTGAGCATTATATGAAATACAAACACATCTGTCTAAATATTGTTGTTGTTGTACAATGCCCGGCTATTAGGATCTCGACCTAGTAGTACTACAAAGGGTGGAAGTGATAGCATCTTATACAGTGGAACACCCAGTGACTGTACCATTTTAGTCCCGAAAGTAGTCATTCGGAAATTTTAGAAACAGGGACCAAGCAGAAGACCCCAAACTCGTCTTGCTACCCCAAGAAGTGTCATTTCACATGGAGGATACTGCGACACCAGCCGCCATTCGTGAACACAACAGATCTTCGATTGGGTCAGGATTCGAGCTCACTAACTTCTGACGACGAAAATGAATGACCTAACCACAGCGGCCTAGAAAATATTGTTTTCTCGTTTGTAAATCTTTTTAAGACAGACTTAATTTTTACATATATATTTCAGGGAAAAAGTATCAGTGCTATATTTTTGTAAAAAATAGATCTTAAAAATTGAAATTTGTTTTAATCAATATCAGATTTATCGCCAAATATTTTGTCAAAATATCTTCATTATGCAGTCGTTATTTTGATTTACAAAAGAAATTTTTTGTAAAATTAATAAAAAAATTTCTATCAAGGACATTATATATATGGTTATTATACATCATGGATCTTACATTTTTTGGCAATGAAATATTTTCAAACCTCAAATTTTCGGTTAATTATGAAGAATTTGGTGATATTTGAATCAAATCCTGATAATAGAAAAAGTACTAAAAATATTCTTGATAATCGAAAAAGTACTAAAATAGTTACAAGTTAAGGAAAAACTTTTATTGCTTCGATAAACTTTAATAATTTAAAAAATATAGCTGTATTATATGCATTAATTTTTGCTATTGTAATTTTAAGATATCAGGATAGTCTAAGATATAAAGACATCGTGAGAGAAACACCATGCACGGAAGATAAAGCTTTCACTTGCAAACGTGATGGCCTTTCTTACTTATGGTATATTGCTGTGTACTCGGGACTTTAATAAGTTCTTTCCTTTTTGAAGCGGTGTCATATTTTTCTTTTAAGGAACTCATACGTGCTTATAAATTCCTCTCGTATGACATCATGTGACACGGGCTGCTTTTCAAAAGGATTTTTGACGCCATAAGTTCAAATACCGTGTACATAATTTATTTATAGGATGCGACACAAAGATCAAGCGGAAGTATATAAACTATAATAAGCTGTCTTTCTTTTGTGAAACTCAAAACTTATTTAAGAGCATCTTTCATAGTTATGTCATGCCATTCAGCATTTTTTTTTTACCTCGATATACTGATTGTTAAAGGTTTTGTTGTTCGTTTTTAAACCTCCGGAAGAAAAAAAAAATGCGAAGATTTCTTATTTATATTAAGCAGGAGTAAAAAATTATACGATAGAAAAACACTTTATGAGAAATATAATGGATACTATAAAATTTGAAACTTTTACAAAAGCACATAATAATTTTTTTTT